>PISX010027298.1:0-23169 GCA_004024625.1 Mellivora capensis | reverse complement strand
CTTATCAAACTCAACACCCAAATAACAAATAACCCAATCAAGAAATGGGCAGAGGACATGAACAGACATTTCTGCAAAGAAGACATCCAGATGGCCAACAGACACATGAAAAAGTGCTCCACATCACTCGGCATCAGGGAAATACAAATCAAAACCACAATGAGATATCACCTCACACCAGTCAGAATGGCTAAAATTACCAAGTCAGGAAATGACAGATGCGGGCGAGGATGCGGAGAAAGGGGAACCCTCCTACACTGTTGGTGGGAATGCAAGCTGGTGCAACCGCTCTGGAAAACAGCATGGAGGTTCCTCAAAAAGTTGAAAATAGAGCTACCCTAGGACCCAGCAATTGCACTACTGGGTATTTACCCTAAAAATAAAAACGGAGTGATCCGAAGGGGCACGTGCACCCAAATGTTTATAGCAGCAATGTCTACAATAGCCAAACTATGGAAAGAACCTAGATGTCCATCAACAGATGAATGGATAAAGAAGAGGTGGTATATATACACAATGGAATACTATGCAGCCATCAAAAGAAAAGAAATCTTGCCATTCGCAACGACGTGGATGGAACTAGAGGGTATCATGCTTAGTGAAATAAGTCAATCGGAGAAAGACAACTATCATATGATCTCCCTGATATGAGGAAGTGGGGATGCAACATGGGGGGTTGGAGGGGTAGGAAAAGAAGAAAAGAAACAAGATGGGATCGGGAGGGAGACAATCCATAAGGGACTCTTAATCTCACAAAACAAACTGAGGGGTGCTTGGGGGAGGGGGTTTGGAAAGGGGGGTGGGGTAATGGACATTGGGGAGGGTATGTGCTATGGTTAGTGCTGTGAAGTGTGTAAACCTGGCGATTCACAAACATGTACCCCTGGGGATAAAAATACTTTATATGTTTATAAAAATAAAAAAATTTTAAAAAAATTAAAAGAAATTCTCATGCCTAGGTGATTTTTTTTTAAGGATTTTTAAAGATTTTATTTATTCATGTGAAAGAGAAAGAGAGGCAGGGAAGAGAGTTAAGCAGAGGGAGGAAAAGAGGGAGTGGGACAAGCAGACTCCACACTGAGCTCAGAGCCCAACACAGGGCTCCATCTCCACCCTGAGATCATGACATGAGCCAAAATCAAGAGTGGATGTTTAACTGACTGAGCCACCCAGTCACCCCCAGATGGTTTCATTAGAAAATTCTGCCAAATATTTTTAAAAGAATTAGTAACTACTCAGCAATAAAGAAAGGAAAAATTATTGATCTATGCAATAGCTTGGATGAATCTTAATGGAATTATGTTGAGTGTAAAAGTCAACTCCCAAAAGTAAAATGCCATATGATTACATTAAATAACAAACTTGAAATGACAAAAGTTTAAAGATGCAGAACACATTAGCGGTTGTCTAGGGTTGGGAATTAGAGGGAGTAAGGTGGAGGGAAACAGTATGATTATAAAAGGGCAACACCAAGAAACTTGTGGTGGTGGAACTGTCCCATACTTTGATTGTATCAATGTCCATATTCAGATTGTGATATTGTATTTTATTTTTTTCAAGATGTTACCACTGGAAGAAAGCTATAGAAAAGTGTACGGGATCTCTTCGTTATTTCTTACAAGTGCACACAATTCTACAACTATCTCAAAATAAAAAGGTTAGTCTAAAAAAAATTACAGAGATTGGTGGAACACAGTAAAATTTAAATAAATTCTATAGATTAAATCATAGTATTGTATAAATTCTGATTTTTTTAAAGATTTACTTATTTATTTTAGAAAGAGGACATGAGTGGAGGGGCAGAGAAACAGGGAGAGAATCTCAAGCAGACTCCATGCTGTGTGTGGAGACTGACCTCCATGCAGGGCTCTATTTCACAACCATGAGATCACAACCTGAGACAAAACCAAGAGTCTGACACTTAACCATCAGCATCACCCAGGCACCACTAAATATTAAATTCTTGATTTAAACAATTATATCGTGTTAATATAATAGAGTGTCTGTGTGTTGAGGAATTATACACTAAAATGCCTGGTAAAGGGAAAAAATAAACAATATTTTAATAAAAGAAACATACAAGCACAGAATTCTGAACTTGGGATAGGAAAGGATCTATTAAGCACTGTCAATAATTCTTCCATAAAAGAAAGTATTAGTAAATTTGACTACATTAAAATAAAGAACTTTCTGTGTTTTTTTAATAAAATTTCATATATTTAAGATATAAAGCATGGCAAAATGAAGAACTATTCATTAAAAAACACAGTGAAGAAATAAATACAAGTCATCATCTGGGACAAGATACCTGCATTCATATGACTGGTCAAGGAATTATTATCTAAGAAATATTGCAAATATACTTAAAAAGAACAATTACCTAATTGAAAAAGTCAAAATTTATGACATGACATTTCACAGAAGCTAACTTCATAATTCTGAGTAGAAAATCAAATAAATAGGACTACCTTATTGCTAAATATATTCTGTTTATATAAATAGAAATAAATATGAATCAGAATAAAAGCTATTAAGAATTATTAATTATTCTTAGGTTTTTTTTACTATACTATTTATTTTGAATAAAATATTATGTATTATGAATAAATGTTTTGATTAATATATTTCCTCAGGCATTTTTAATGAATTATTTCAACTGCTGAAGACATTCAACATTATCAATTTATAAGCATTAAAATTCCCATTTGCACATGGTTATAGAATTTTTAATACCTCCCACATTTTCAAACTCTAAAGAAAATGCAAAACTAATTTCCTTTTTAGCAACTTTATATCTGATAAATTGATTTAACTATTAAATTTATGAATAGCCCATAAATAATAGAGCATGTTCAACTTAACTATTAATCAGAAAAATTAAGACCCAGTAGGTAATGTATTTTACTAATTAGATTGACAAAAATTAAGAACATTGGCAATACCAAGTGCTGGAAAGGAAAGAGTAATAGAAACTCTGTGTGTGGGTTTGTTAATGTGTTCAACTTATTTGGAAAAGAATATGACACTATACAGTAAAATCCTCATCCCTAATAACACAGCAATTCCATTCCTATATTAGTATCCAACAGAAAGTCTTGTATACAGACACTTGGAGATATATAAGAATATTTATGGAAACATTGTTTATTGGACCAAGACTTTAGAAACAAATGTAGTATGTGTTAATAATAGGACAGAAAAGTAAATATTGTGGAACAAAATACAGCTACATATGGCAACATGGAAGAATCTTAGAAACAAATACCAAGTAAAAAACCAACTTGCAGAAGACTAATAGTGTGTAACTTACATTTATGTTATTTATGTATTTATAAAATATAATTACATATATATACATATAATAGTATATATTTATAACCAAATATACACATAATATATTTAAATAAATATTACTTGAACATATTTATTCTTTTGTGGGATATTTAATCCACAAATACACAATTCTTCATAAAGTAGTACTTTTAAATATAGACAATACAGATATTGACTGAAGTTTACAAAATGTAAAATCCTGAGCATGTTTTCAATGCAATCTCATTTTTGTATTTTCTAAATGGTCCATGCTTATGCATAATTCAAAATAAAAAGTATAGTTAAAAACCAAGAATAATTAGTATTTCTTAATTGCTTTTATTCTGATCCATATTTATTTCTACTTATATAAACAGAATATATTTAGCAATAATATATTCCTATTTATTTGATTTTCTACTCAGAATTATAAAGTTGTCTTAATCCTTATGTATTTAACATGGCATGTATTATGAATAAATATTTTGATTAATTTATTTCCTCAGGCATTTTTAATGAATGATTTCAACTGCTGAAGACATTCAACATTATCAAGTTACAGGTATTAAAATTCCCATTTGCACATGGTTATAGAAGTTTTAATACCTCCCACATTTTCAAACTCTAAAGAAAATGCAAAACTAATTTCCTTTTTTAGCAACTTTTTGTCTGATAAATTGATTTAACATCCTAATGTAAGATTCACAATTACTAGCAAAATGTCAACCAGATCCTTGATTAATGCTGGAGTCAAAATGATGCTTAGGCAAAAAAATAACAATGACTACTGTATAGCAATATTCAAGAATACTATACAAAATGCAACTAGACTTACTCTAATTAATACAAAGTATCTGCATGTAAGTGCAGATACTGCTCTTGAAGTACACCATTAGCATGCCCAGTGTGGACTAACACAAGATGAGATACAATGTCATATCAGAGCTAAACAAACCCTTTCTCTCCTTTTAACATTTATCGTTATATTTAATAAACTGTAATCTATTTTATATAATCATTGAAGGATGTCATGATAAAGATGAATTAAGATCATTTTTTAACTAAGTGAATCAAAATACAGAATATCCCCCAAAAGAAGTTGAGAATTGTGTACCATCTTGATGGCTATACTAGCACTTTCAAATATGTAACAGGAAATATGCAAACAACAGATCAAAACTAGCCATCATCATGCTCTGATGTCCATATCTCTGTATATAATCTGAATTAGGGAAACCACATTGATAATCATAGAAAGCCACTACAATATTATTCCAGTCATTATATAATGAAGTGAGAAAAATGCTTAAAATGAATAAATTTGGAAGTCTTTAACAAACTTCTATTCAGAGTTACCGACATCATATTTAACATAAAAGAATAAAACAGTATTAACAACTATTACCAAAGGTAAACAATATTTTCTACCAAAACACTATATTTTTATAAGTATCAATTTTGTAACAGGTGCTGTGCTAGCTATATTACACATATTATATTACTGCATCATGACAAAAACCCTTTGATGCACATAGTATTCTTCCCAGTTTACGGAGATGGAACCACAGAAGTTAAGTAATTAGCCCAGGTTTGTACCTGAATTTCAGATACAGATTGGCTTCAAAATAATTCATAATCTAAAACATTTCTGCCAAAGTATATGTTACACTATGTTAATAGAGGCCATGCTCAAGGAAAAAGGATTATAGTAGTTAACTTATATGAGGATAGTTATGAAAGCACTAAATTAAGGCTAAAAAATATCTCTTTTGTTCCCTTAACAAAAGATATATAAATAGATATATAGATATATCTCTCATTTCTGAAGATGTAAAAGAAGTTAAGATAAATAGGAACCTATGAAAACTCATCCATATCTTATAAGAAAGTAATTTAATAGCTGCATTGGTAATATAAGCTAAGTTGTGAAAAGCTATTCATATATAACATGTATTATTGATTAATAAACATAAAATTAAATGATTTTAAAATGAGGTAATAAAATGTTAACCGAATTGAGAGCTATTTTAATGGAAACAGTTAAACTTTACCTAAAGATATTTTTTTATAATAAGCTTGAAATAAGTGTGGCTAAACCAGCTGTTGCCAGGGTAAAAAATCTAAAAAATTTTAGCAAAGGTTTTCAAATTACTCCTTCAATAAAATGTTTAAATTTCTTTAAATAAGAAGATAGTATGACTATTTTCCAAAATATAACAAGAATTTCTCTTAACTCTGAACATTAAAGTTATAAAATATTTTTAAATCTTATCATATGTATTGTAATATTTATATATCCTCTTCAGCATAGCCTCTATTCCTATCCATCTGAAGAATATTTATGTTTTTCATCATATCTTTGAGATACCTTGAAACAGGGTTTCCAGCAGAAACATAAATCCTTTTTCATATAGAAGCATAATAACCTAAATAAGATTTTTTCATTTAGAAAAGAATGTCTATACTCCAATCCAAAAGTGAATAAGCACTAAATCAGGTAGAAGGAGCAAGGCAGCAGTCTCTGATCTTTCTTAATTTACTCCTCACTTTCTCAAAATACTTTAATTGTATTATTTTTGCTTTGTTTTATTTTTCATTTTTCCTGCATGATCACTGAATACATAGTTCAAGACACAAGGTAAGTAGTAAGTTTTTGATATGTAAAAATTATAATATATAAAAATTGTATTTGTGAGCTTCAAGAAGTCATTAAAACAACAGATTTCAACTTTAGCAAATGTCATACAACTCTGTTTTTCCTTCTACAATGAAAAATAAATTCTACACACAAATATTACCTTTCAAAACTATTAAAATCTACATAGAATTGTTCCATTCTGCTTCTCTTTAATAAGTACTTTGACACATTGAAAGTTTTACATGTATAATAATTACTTGAAGTCTCAGTAAAATAGTAATTTTTCTCCTGAGACTTATGTGTTTGCAAAGTGTCCAATTAATTGTATAATGGCTCCTAATTCCCTTGGAGTAAAATATATTTCATAGATAGAAGGAAATTATTTTATACCGTATAGCTATCTTTACAAAAACTAACCCATTGACTATTTTAGTAACTAATTACCTTTTAAAAGACAAGAGAAAACTGCTTTCCTAGCATTGACTCAAATTGTTTCCTTAATTCAAAAAGAAATTGTATTAAACCATAAGAATAAGGTCTAAAACATCATCTCATTTTTTAAAAGATTTTATTTGTAAGTAATCTTTACACCCAACATGGAACTAAAACTCACAACCCAGAGATTAAGTGTCACAGGCTCCACTGATTGAGCCAGCCAGGTGCCCCAAATACAATCTCATATTAACTCAACTTTATAGAAGTAGTTTTATAATTTTATAGAACTATATAAGGTAATTAACATGGCATATCAGGAAGTCAAATACTTAACTAGTTTGAGAAGTAAAAAAGTACAATTGTCTAAAGAAGACCAGTATATAGTAAGTGGCAAGCTTCAGAAAGAAATATTTAATGCCACACAGAGCAGACTACTGGAGGACGATCTAGAAGGCTGCTAAGTGGTCCACGAAGACTAGTTTTAGAAGGGTGGGAAGGAAAACTAAAAGGAAAAAGAAGCAATGAAATTGATTGTTTCAGAGTGGTTTTAAAAGAAGCCTCTCATAACCTCTATCAGATCCCCCAAATCCAACCAAAATAACCATTTAAATTAAGTAAATTTGTTCTCCTAGTCAAACTTCTAGAGAAGTTTCTTGGACTCTTTCCAACAAGATTTTAATTCCTAGTTCTCGACTCCCCACCTCCATCCCCATATAAAACTCAGAACTTGTCAAGTAATGTGAGAATAACACTAATGAAACAGTGGGAGACACCAGAAGGACAGGATCAAAGATGATGCCATAATTTTGAACTGAATGAACTGTAGAATGTGGATACTATTAAAAGCCATTTCAAAAATGAAGAAATTAGCCTATTTGGGTAATAAGATGAGTTTTGTAAATTAAGTCTTGTTAATCTTGAGGTAATGGTAATAGTTCAAAATGGAAATTCCTATAGCTAAATTATTATTATAAAGCTACGATATGGTAATATGAATGTTTGAAAATCATCAGCAAAGAAGTTATTTTAAGTTAGGAAATTCACTTTGGGAAAACCAACTCTAATTATAACACAGATTTTATGGAGAAAATTAATTTATCCTGAGTTCCAAGAAGAGTTTCCAGGTTTCAGTGGGAGGGGTGGGGAGCAAAATGGCAGAGGAGTAGTAGACCTAAATTCCGTCTGGTCCCAGGAATTCAGCTAGATAGTTACCAAACCATTCTGAACACTTACAAACTCAACAGGAGATCAAAGAGAAAAATAGCTACAGTTCTATGAAAAGAAAATTGACCACTTTCTATAAGGTGGGAAGTGCGAAGAATTGAATTCAAGGCAATAAATGTGAAGAGACTGCGGGGGCAGGGGCCAGCACCCAGCAAGTGGTAGAGCAGCAGAGCACAAAATCAGAACTTTTAGAAGTCTGCTCCATGGAGGGACGTCACTCCATTGGCTCAATGGGGAGTGAAATACTTGCTGGGTCAGTGTAGTCTCAGGATCTTCAGGAGTCACAGAAAGACTGGAGATGCCTGAGTGTGGCATAGCTCCCAGGTATCAGAATGGGGAAGCCAGCTGCAACAACAGAGCTAAGAAGAGGGCTCTCAGCTTGGGGTTGTCATAAACCATAATCTGAGGCTAGGTCGGGCCACTTCTCTTTGAGAAGGAACCCCACATGTGGAAGATCTGGGGAGAACACTCCCCCTTCCTCTACCAGGACTAGTGGCATGAAAGCACACTGCAGGAATCTTCTGGGTTTGGAGACTTGAAAAAGGACCACATGCCAGAGATAGAAACCCTCTGTCACAGGCTAGGTGAGCTCAGAGTGCAGCCAGAGACCAGGGAGACAGCCATGACTGAATGCTTTTCCCTGAGGGCTCACTGCAGGGGAGTTCTTGACTCCTCTGGGGCCGGAGATTGGGAGGTCGCCAACTTCATTCTCATATTCCAAATCTGTACAGAAAGCTTTCAGGGAAAAAAAGCTATTGAGAGAAACCACGAGCAGATTGCTTACCCTGGCCCCAGCAAGGGTGGTGAATTTCTGCCTCAGGCAAAGACATTTGAGAATCACTACAACAGGCCCATCCCCCAAAAGATCAGCAAGAACATCCAGAAAAGAAGAAGTTTACCAATCAATGAGAACTGCAAAACACCAGTGCTAGGGGAGTACAACACAGAGAATTCATAGCTTATTTTGCCGTGATTCTTTAGTCTTTCAAAGTTAAATTTCTTAAATTTTCATTTTTTTTAAATTTTCCTCTTTCCTATTTTAACCTATTTCATCTTATCAATACATTTAAAAATCTTTTTTAATTTTCGTTTTCATACTCCTATTCAAACCTTTCATTGTATTCAACCTTATTTTTTGTATACATATAAGCTTCTCATTCTTGAAAATTTGGGGATACAGTTTCTTCTAACAGATCAAAATATACCCTAAGTCTAGAGTACAGCTTTGTTCTAGTCTCCCCCTGATTACATTCTTTTATTTTTCTTTATTCAACCAACTGCTTATCTTATCAATTCTTTATTTTAAAATCTTTTTTAATTTTCATCTTCACATTCATATAATATTGCTTCATCATGTTTACCCTTATTTTTGTATTTTGTATACCAGTAAGTTTTTCTTTCTTTTTTCTTTTGAGAAGTGGTTTCTTCTAACAGATCAAAATACAACCAAAATCAAGTGTGTGGCTCTGTTGTACCGACCAGTCTAATCATATTATTTTTTTTCTTTCTTCTCCCCTCAGTTTCAGGTCTCTTCTGATTTAATTAATGTATATTTTTCTAGGATCGTCGTTACCCTTTTAGTGTTTTGTTCTCTCATTTATCTATTCTTCTCTGGACAAAATGACAAGGCAGAAAATCTCACCTCAAAAAAAGAACAAGAGGCAGTATCAAATGCCAGGGACCTAATCAATACAGACATTAGTAATATGTCAGACTTAGAATTCAGAATGATGATTATCAAGGTGCTAGCTGGGCTCCAAAAAAGCATGGAAGATACTACAGATCCCTTTCTGGAGAAATAAAAGAACTAAAACCTAACCAAGTTGAAATAAAAAAGCTATTAATGAGATGCAATCAAAACTGCAGGCTTACTGCTAAGATAAATGGGGCAGAAGAGAGAATTAATGATATAGAAGACAGAATGAGGGAGAATAAAGAGCTGAAAAAAAGAGAGATAAACAACTATTGGGCCACAAGGGTAAAATTCGAGAGATAAGCCATACCATAAGATGAAACAATATTAGAATAATTGGGATCCCAGAAAAAGAAGAAAGAAAGAGGCAAAAGGTATATTGGATCAAATTATACCCCAGAACTTACCTAATTTGTGGAAGGAAATAAGTAAAAAAATCCCAGGAGGCACAGAGAACCCCCCTCAAAATCAATAAAAATAGATCAATGGCCTGTCATCTAATAGTAAAACTTATAGGTCTCAGAGACAAAGAGAAAACCCTGAAAGGAGCTTGGGACAAGAGGTCTGTAACATACAACGGTAGGAATATCAGATTGGCAGCAGACCTATCCACAGAGACCCTGTCAAGCCAGAAAGAACTGGAATGATATATTCAGGGCACTAAACGAGAAAAATATGCAGGCAAGAATTCTATATACAGCTAGGTTGTCAATGAAAATAGAAGTAGAGATAAAAAGCTTACAGGACACAACAAAACTAAAAGAAATTGCAAACACAAAACCAGCCCTACAGGAAATACTGAAAGGGGTCCTCTAAGCAAAGAGAGAGCCTAAAAGTAACAGACCAGAAAGGAACCGAGACAATAAATAGTAACAGTCACTTTATAGGCAATACAATGGCACGAAATTCATATCTTCCAATAGTTCCCCTGAATGTAAATGGGCTAAATGCCCAGAATAAGATGACACAGGGTACCAGAATGGATAAAAAAACAAGACCTATCAATATACTGTCTGCAAGAAACTCATTTTACAGCCAAAGACACCACCATATTTAAAGTGAGGGGGCAGAAAACAAGTTACCATGCTCATGGACATTAAAAAAAAAAAAAAAAAAAAAAAAAAGCTGGGGTGGCAATCCTTTTATCAGATCAATTAGATTTTAAGCCAAAGACTATACTAAGAGATAAGAAAGGGCACTATAACATACTTAAAGGGTATGTCCAACAAGAAGATCTAACAATTTTAAATATCTATGCCCCTAACATGGGACCAGCCAATTATATACAATTAATAACAAAATCAAAGAAACACATCGACAATAACACAATAACAGTAGGGGACTTTAACACCCCCCTCACTGAAATGGAGAGGTCACCGAAGCCAAAGATCAGCAAGGAAATAAAGGCTTTAAATGACACACTGGAGCAGATGGATATCACAGGTATATTCAGAACATTCCATCCCAAAGCAACAGGATGCACATTCTTCTCTTGTCCACATGGAACATTCTTCAGAACAGACCACATCCTGGGTTACAAATCAGGTCTCAACCAGTACCAAAGCTTGGGATCATTGCCTGAATATTTTCAGACCACAACGTTCTGAAACTAGAACTCAATCACAAGAGGAAAACTGGAAAGAAATCAAATACATGAAGGCTAAAGAGCATCCTACTAAACAATGAATGGGTCAACCAGGAAATTAAAGAATTTTAAAAATTCATAGAAACAAATGAAAATGAAAACATAACTGTTCAAATTCTGTGGGACACAGCAAAGGCGGTCCTGAGAGGAAAGTATATAGCAATACAAGCCTTTCTCAAGAAACAAGAAAGGTCTCATGTAAGCAACCTAACTCCACACCTAAAAGACCTGGAGAAAGAACAGGAAAGAAAGGCTAAACCAGTGGGAGAAGAGAATAAAAATGAGTGCAGAATTTATCTTTATGTATGATGTAAGAGAAAGGTCAAGTTTCATTCTTCTACACATATGATACTTTATGTGGAAAACGCAAAGACTCCACTCCAAAACTGCTAGAACTCATACAGGAATTCTATAAAGTGTCAGGATATGAAATCAAGGCGCAGGAATCAATTGCATTTCTATACACCAACAGCAAGACAGAAGAAAGAGAAATTAAGGAGTTGATCCCATTTACAATTGCACCTAAAACCATAAGATACCGGAGGAATAAACCTAACCAAAGAACGAAAGAATCTGTACTCAGAAAACTATAAAGTACTCATGAAAGAAATTGAGGAAGACACAGAGAAATGGAAAAGTGTTCCATGCTCATGGATTGGAAGAACAAATATTGTGAAAATCTCTATGCTACCTAAAATAATCTACACATTTAATGCAATCCCTATCAAAATACAGTCAATTTTTTTCAAAGAAATGGAATAAATAATACTAAAATTTATATGGAACCACAAAAGACCCTGAATAGCCAGAAGAATGTTGACAAAGAAAGCCAAAGTGGGTGGCATCACAATTCCGGACTTCAATCTCTATTACAAAGCTGTCATCATCAAGACAGTATGGTACTGGCATAAAAACAGACACATAGATCAATGGAACAGAACAGATAGCCCAGAAATGGTCCCTCAATGCTATGGCCAACTGATCTTCAACAAAGCAGGAAAGATTGCCCAAAGGAAAAAAGACTGTCTCTTCTACAAATTGTGTTGGGAAAATTGGACAGCCCCATGCAGAAGAATGAAACCCTACCATTTCCTTACATCACACACAAAAATAGACTCAAAATGGATGAAAGACCTCAATGTGAGATGGGAATCCATCAAAATCCTTGAGGGGAACACAGGCAGCAACCTCTTCGACCTCAGCCTCAGCAACTTCTTCCAAGAAACATCGCCAAAGGCAAGGGAAGCAAGGCCAAAAATGAACTATTGGGACTTCATCAAGATCAAAAGGTTTTGTACAGCAAAGGAAACAGTCAACAAAACCTAAAGACAACTGACAGAATGGGAGAAGATATTTGCAAATGACATATCAGATAAAGGGCTAATATCCAAAATCTGTAAAAAGCTTACCAAACTCGACACCCAAAGAACCAATAATCCAGTCAAGAAAACGGCAAAAGCCATGAACAGACATTTGCTCAAAGAAGACATCCAGATGACCAACAGACACATGAAAAAGTGCTCCACACCACTCGGCATCAGGGAAATACAAATCAAAACCACAATGAGACATCCCCTCACAACAGTCAGAATGGCTAAAATTAACAAGTCAGGAAATGACAGATGTTGGAGAGGATGCAGAGAAAGAGGAACCATCTTACACTGTTGGTGGGAATGCAAGCTGGTGCAGCCACTCTGGAAAACAGCATGGAGATTCCTCAAAAAGTTGAAAATAGAGCTACCCTGTGACCCAGCTATCGCACTACTGGGTATTAACCCTAAAGATGCAAATGTAGTAATCCGAAGGGGCACATGCATCCTAGTGTTTATAGCAGCAATGTCCACAATACCCAAACTATGAAAAGAACATCATCAACAGATGAACAGATAAAGAAGATGTGGTATATATACATAGAATGGAATACTATGCAGCCATCAAAAGAAATGAAATCTTGCCATTTGCAATGATGTGGATGGAACCAGAGGATATTATGCTGAGTGAAATAAGTCAATCAGAAAAAGACAATTATCATATGATCTCCCTGATATGAGGAATTTAAGAGGCAGAGTTGGGGCCTTGGGAGGTAGCAAAGGAGAAAATGAAACAAGATAGGATTGGGTGGGAAACAAACCACAAGGGACTCTTAATCTCACAAAACAAACTGAGGGTTGCAGGGGGAGAGGGGTATGGAGATGGTGGTTGGGTTATGGACATTGGGGAGAGTATGTGATATGGTCAGTGCTGTGAAGGAGTGCTGTGAAATGTGTAAGTCTGACTATCCACAGATCTGTACCCCTGGGGCAAATAATATATTATATGTTAATAAAAATAATTTTTAAAAAATCCTAAAATTCGTATACAACTGCAAAACACCCCAAATAGCCAAAGCAATCCCAAGAAAAAAGAACAAAGCTGGAGGCAGTATCACACTTTTGATTTTCAAACTATACTACAAAGCTACAGTAATCAAAACAGTATAGTACTGACATAAAAACAGACACACAGACCAAAGGAACAGAATAGAGAGTGCAAAAATAAACTCCCACATACACGGTCAACCAGCATTTGACAAGGAAGCCAAGAAATTCCAGTGGGGAAAGCACAGTCTGTTTAATAAATGGCTTTAAGAAAACTGGATAATCATATACAGAATAATTAAATTGTATACCTATCTTACACCAGTCACAAAAACTAACTCAAAACTGATTAACCATCACACCTGACAGCAAAAATCTCCTGGAGAAAACATAAGAAAAAAACTTCTTGATCCTGATCTTGTCAATGATTTTTTTTGATATGACACCAAAAGCACAAGAAACGAAAGCAAAATCAAATGAGTTTATATCAAAAAAAGCCTCTGTGCAGCAAAAGAAGCAATCAACAAAATGAAAAGGTGACGTATTGAATAGAAGAAAATATTTGCAAGCCACCTATCTAATAAAAGATAAATATCTAAATATAAAAAGAACTCACACAGCTCAGTAACACACACACACACACACACACACAAAACATAATCCAATTAAAATATGGGCAAAGGAATGAAATAAATATTTTCCAAAGAATACATACAAATAGCCAACAGGTACATGTAAAGATTCTTAACATCATTAATCGTCAGGAAAATGGAGATCAAAACCACAATGCAATATCCTCTCACACCTATTACAATGGTTATTTTCAAAAAGACAATACATGACAATTGTCAGTAAGGATGTGGAGAAAAGGGAATCCTTGTGCACTGTTGATGGGAATGTAAGCTGGTACAACCACTAAAGAAAATAGTATGAGAGTTCCTAAAAAAAATTAAAATAGCACTACTATATGGTCCAGCAATTCCATTTCTGATTATATATCAAAAGGAAATGAAAACAAGATCTCCAAAAGATATCTGCATTCCCTTTTGATTACAGCATTATTTATAATAGCTAAAACATAGAAACAAACTAACCATATGTCAATGGATGAATGAATAAACAAGATGTGATATGTATACACACACACACACAGATGCACACAATGGATTAGCTATACACACACACACAGACAATGGATTAGCATTCAGCTGTGAGAGAGAAGGATATTCTGCCATTTGTGACAACACTGATGGGCCTTGAGAATATCATGCTAAATGAAACAAGTCAGAGAAAAATAAATACTATATGATACATTTATATGTGTGAATCAAAAAAGCAAAAACTCATAGAAGCAAAGAGTAGAATGGTGGTTACTAGGAGCTGGAGGGTGGGGATATTGGAGAGATGTCGGTCAAAGTGTACAAACTTGCAGGGAAAAAAATTGAAAGAGAAATATTAATAAAAATGATTACTTGGTAAGGGGGGAGGAATTCACTTTATTCTGTACTTAATCACTTTTGTAAGGCCCAAATTTTTCTATCATGTTGTAGGTATTATGTTAAATATTTTAATGCACTGAAAAAATATACTATGCATAAATATTAAATATGTTTATCCTATATTTTAGTAGCTTTTTGCCACACAAAAAGCCAACTTTGCATTACTAATGTAAAGTCTTATAAGCCGTAATCACTTAATGAATAAACAAATCATTCCTAAAAATGACTTGCTACCTTAAAGAGAATGCCTATACCATAAGAAGATGAAAATGTTCCTACTGACAATCGCCACCATCACACACAAAATCCTTAACTCTGATTTTTTTTTCCCTTTATTTGGGGTGATTTATATGCTCCTCTATTCTCAAATGAGAACAAGAACTACTTGTTGACAGCAAGAGAGTGAGCCACAATCACTGCTTGCATTTGGCAGAGACTCAAAAACAGAGGAGCGGGAAAGCTTTAAGGTGGCAAGAACAGAAGATCCATCCTGATGGGAGACCGTTTGCACAGGGAAGCTAGAGGCAGGCTGACAAAAAAAGATCGACCCGAAATACCATAAATCCTAAGTTAATAATGATAATAGAGGAAGAGTAAAATACTAATCTGAATATTACAAAGTAATTGCCAAAGCCTAAGTATAACCTAAAATTGTTTAGTCTGTAGTTTATTCAATATTATGTATAATTCTGGATTCTAATGCATACCTTTGAAGAAAAAACTTTATTGATATTATTAGCTAAATAAAAGTTCATTACATTATTTTAATTCATAAAAATCTATTGTTCTTATAGAATTACTACTACTAAATATTATAATTTTAAGTATTTTCATTTGTAAATAAATATCAGCTATTTTTGAAATTAAAGGTAACAACACGTACTTTGTAAGAAAATTCTTTACCTCAAGACAAACAGACATTCATGCAAATTTTGTAACAAGAAATTAAACCCGTTACAGTTTTATGTGCTTTTTTCCCTTCCTCATTTGTGATCTCTGACCACACATTTTAATACCACATTTTCTTTCATCACTATGTAAGTATTTAAATACCAGCCTGATTGCAAAGCAAAGGTACTCAGATATAAGGAGATTCTTAAGTGGGCCATAATTCTTCCCATTCTACTTTTAAAGAAAACTAAGAAAAGTTTAAAGTTATACTATGAAAAAAGAAAGGGATGATGTGGGAGTTACTTTTTTCGGAAAGAGTAAGCAGAAAACTGAGTAGTTGAGCACACATGCCTGTGATTAAGTTGGGGTAGGTGGCAAACTGATTCACTAAGTTGTCTCTGCCACCAATAAGAGTATGTCCCTCACATATCTGTCAACACTTGAGGATCTCCATGTTTATCTATAAACCAAGGGGCTTGGAAAATATAACCTCTAAATTCCTCTTCCAATAAAATAATGTTACCATATGAATTCATGGATCTGCATATCTGAGAGTTAAGCATGAATTAATGGAAATAAGAACAAAAAGTCTTACCTTTTTATTATCTTTTATCCTTGTTTTACATTTGTTTTTTTCCCTGGCTTCACGAAGACCTTTCTGAGTAGGACCTTCTGGTGCATTTTCTTTTTCAGAATTAGGAACTACAAGATAACACAATTTATTCTTAGTATCTATACTATTTCTTCACAATAAATATAATTTTAGCCAAACATATGAAAGCCAAAGTCATAATGATACATGTATTTTTAAAGTATTAAACTAATAATATTAAAATATGACAAAATGTTTTAAGTGAGGTATCAAATTTATTTCCCCAAAATTCAGGGTGTCATTACTGCAAGGTCAGTGAAATGGCATGATGAACCAGTTAGAGATCATAGCAGCCAATCTCACATTACATTATATCCAATTCCTGTCATGAGGTTTAATGTGTATACAAGTAAAGTTGAAAAGGGTCAAGGAGAGAATGATAAGCAATGACAAAACTTCCCAAGTGTAATTGGATAATCAATAATGAATTTTTAAAAGAATATTGTATTAATAAAGTATTATTCTTTATGGTTCCCAATGTTAAGAAAAACAAAAAGGAAAACATTAGGTAATATTCCAATGGGTTGTAACATTAATCTCCAAACTCTCCTGGATGTAAAGAACAATCCTACTAAAACCACCTGAGGGAAAAATAAAAGTGACAGGGAAAGTCTTTCTTTAACACATCCTTCCACATACATATACTTACTTAGGTATACATAATTTCCTCTTTTATTTCTAAACAGGAAACTAATTGCAAATAACTACTAATATTATAATGATTAACTCTGAAATAAAAGAAATAACTAAATGTTCTAAATATAACACTAGATTTGTAATAGAGAAAAGATAAACACAAAAAATTCTTGATGAGTCCACATTCTCAAAGAATTCTAAGGTAGTAAAGGCAAGGAAACATGTAGCTGGCATTTAGATTCTTACCAATCTGACTTTTCCTATTCAGTACCAGTTTCGGACATAGGAGAAAATCTCCAAAATAACCCTGACAATAACACTAAAACAGAATATTGAATAACACAGTTCTACATGAAAGTACTTAGAAGACTTCAAACACTTGGGTGTCCAGACTACCTATCCTCCCTGAATGGTGCTAAAAGTTAGAGCCCCACAGCATCTGGGAAGTCAAAGTGTGGGGAAAAGACAACAATTACATTTTAAGAAAAATTTTCACTTCCATTAAGGAAAACTTTTTACTACCAGCTCTCTCTTATTATCATCTCCTTTTCAACAACCAACAGTGACATATTGATAATAATTTAAAATAATAATAATTAGCATTTATTCCTCATTGATTTTTTGTACTACATAACAGCCACTGGTTTAAACAATTTGCATGTATAATTTCATAAAATCCTGTCGATAATCCCATCAAGGCCACTACCTTTTGTTCTCCTTTATATATGAGAAAAATATATATATAATATCTATAGGGGAAGCAATGAGAAAGCAGTAAAAAAAAACAGGATTCCAGGAGGTAGTTCTAAAATAAGAACATGAGCAGATCTCAGGTAGCATGCAAAACATGACTAAGCACCATTTCATAAGAGAAATAAAAATCAAGAAGCAAACAAACAAAATGTTAAGGATAACAAATCAAAGTCAAAAACTAAGAAAGCCTTGGTTTATAAGTATATGTAGTTTTCCCACAACAAAATGAAATTACAAAAGTTCACACTTTAATCTTATTTTGGAAAATATTCAACACTTATAACCAAAACATGAGAATAAACATTGCAGAATACATGTGGAATTAGCAGAGAATTAACACTTCTCAATTGTTTCTTGATGTAGCAAGTACAAACATGACTTCCATTCTCCATCAGATAAACATCACTTTCACTTGCATAAAGATTTATAGAACAAATAAGAGGCTCAGACATTAAAGTCTATATGACATTCATGGTTAAGTGCATATAATTCTCTAATTCCACATAGTACTTCTTAATGTTTAGTAATATCCTAGTGAATTCCATGTCTCTATCATAGCATCTTTATGTTTATCACACCTAGTGCTTATTAATGACAGGCCTATATTACTGATTCATGCTGTGTAGTTTTCCAGATTTTATTCGGGCACAATCAACATCTAAAAGAAAGTATAGTTTTTTAAGAGAAATGAAGCAAACATCAAATAAACACTTTTGCATTTATAGAAATTTTGCCTATTGTACTCCAGTGCTATATTTCATCCTTTCACAATTCCTTAAGTGTGTACACACTCAATGAATCAATGTTAACTGAATATGTTCAGGCCCTTCATTAAATATCAAAACTGTGCAAAGATAAAAGACAATAGGGGAAGGGTGGGAAAACTGAGTGGGAAGGAATCAGAGAGGGAGACAAACCATGAGAAACTCTTGACTCCAGAGAAACAAATTGAGGGTTGAGGATGGGGGGAGGGAGGGGTGATGGGGCAACTGAGTGATGGGCGTGAACACTGGGTGTTATGAGCAACCGATGAATTGTTGAACACTACATCAAAAACTAATGATCTACTATATGTTGGTTAACTGAACATAATAATAAAAAAAATAAATAATAATAAAATTTTAAATGCATGAATATATTGATTTAACAAAATAAATACATAAGCACCTACACTCTGCCAGTCATAACTCTCTCGCACATTAAACCCAGCTGAAAAGAAAATTATTTAATTGAAAAAGGTTTTGAAGAAATTATCCACAATTTGGCCCAAAGGGTTAAACAGAAAATATCTAAGAGATTAGATCACATGTAAGCCAAAATGAGGAAATCAAGCACATATCTAATTGTAATTCAGAAAAAGGCAAATAGAGGTAAAGGGGAAGAGGTTTTTCTTTAAATTTACTTTAATTTTATTTTCTAACTTAGGCCATATATTCCATATAATCATATCAAATTGGTATCTTATAATGCAATTCTGAGCAACAACAAATGCCAACTTTAAAAGCAGCAACTTATTAAGCTAAAAATCTTATGGAATACTTTGCTTTACACCATATTACATCTTTTTTGTATGAACATCTGAAGTCAGCTTTCACAGCTGTTTTTCACTTCATCTAACACTTCCAATTTCTAGCTGTTCATCCTGAATTCAAAATCTCCTACCATAAGTTATAAGATATATTAAAATACAATTATACATATCTTTTAAAACTGTTTTGGAAATAGGAATTAATGCATTCAAACTATGAGCATATAAGAAAGCAAAGTAATATAAGTTAATAACACAAACATAGCAAAATCAGCATATTCATAAACTTATTTGAAATTTGAAATTAAGTAATTTGTGCAAAAACTGCTTTTATCTCAAAATACATAATATTAGAGAGGAGTCAAGATGGCGGAGAAGTAGCAGCTGAGACAATATCAGGTAGCAGGCGATCAGCTAGATAGCTTATCAAACCATTGCGAACACCTACAAATCCATCGAAGGGTGGGAAAACTGAGTGGGAAGGAATCAGAGAGGGAGACAAACCATGAGAAACTCTTGACTTCTCGAAGAGAGGAAGAACAGCAATTCTGGAAACAGAAAATCGGCTACTTTCTGGAAGGTAGGACCGGCAGAGAAGTGAATTGAAAGCGGGGGGATAGACTGCGGGGGAGGGGCCGGCTACCGGCAAGCAGCGGAGCAATGGAGCACTAAATCGGGACTTTTAAAAGTCTGCTCCACGGAGGGACATCGCTCCAGAGGCTAAACCGGGGTGAAGCCCACGCGGGGTCAGCGTGGCCCCAGGTCCCGCAGGGTCACAGAAGGATTGGGGGTGTCTGAGTGTCGCAGACCTAGCAGGTATCGGAGCGGGGAAGCCGGCTACAGAGACAGAACCGAGGAGTGAGCTCTCAGCTTGGGGTTACCTTGAACTGGTCGCACGCTGGGTGAGCTCGGAGCGCGGCCAGAGGCGAGGGAGACGGGAGTGGCCGGGGCTTTTCTCTGAGGGCACACTGAGGGAGTGGGGCCCCGAACTCTCGGCTCCTCCGGGCCAGAGACTGGGAGGTCGCCATTTTCATTCCCGTCCTCCGGAACTCTACGGAAAGTGTTCAGGGAACCAAAGCTCCCGAAAGCGAAACCGAGCGGATTACTTAGCCCAGCCCCTGGTAAGGGCGGTGCAGCTCTGCCTAGGGCAAAGACACTTGAAAATCACTACAACAGGCCCGTCCCCCAGAAGATCAAAAGAAATCCAGCCAAGACCAAGTTCATTTAACAAGGAGAGCAGTGGAACTCCAGAGGAGGAGAAAGCAAAGCGCAGAATTCATGGCTTTCTCCCCATGATTCTTTAGTCTTGCAGTTAATTCAATTGTTTCCTTAATTTTATTTTTTATTCTTTTTCTCTTTTTCTGCTAATTTTTTTTTAACTTTTACCCTTTTCTTTTTTTAACATTTTTAAACTAGTTTATCTTAACAATACCTTTTCCAAAAAAATAATAATCTTTTTTGAACCTTCATTATTATAGTCATATTTTATCCTTCATAGTATTTAACTTTATTTTTTGTATTCATATAACGGTTTTTTATTCTAAAAAGTTTGGGGTACAACTTCCTTTAGTGGATCAAAAGACACCCTAAATCTAGCTCCAGGCTTGTTCTAGTCTCCTGCCTGAGCAAATTCTCTCCACTTTCTTTTTCTTTATTCTCCCAACCAACTTAATCAACTCCTTTTTTTTTAGAAATTAAAAAAATTTTTTTCATCTTTATAGGCATATTCCATTCCTTCACTGTGTTTACTCTTATATACATTTTTCATTCTTTAAAATTTGGGGAGGTACTTTCTTCTAAGAGACCAAAATACCCCACGATTAAGTTGGTGACCCTGTTCTAGTCACCAGTCTAATATATATATTTTTTCTTTTTTATATTTTTTCTTTACTTGTTTTCTTTCTTTTTTTTTTAATTTTTTTTTTCTGAACTTCTTTTTATCCCCTTTCTCCCCACCCCCACGATTTGGGGTCTCTTCTGATTTGGTTAAAGGGCATTTTCCTAGGGTCTCTGCCACCCTTTTAGTATTTTATTTGCTCCTTCATATACTCTTTTTTTTTTTAATTTTTATTTTTTATAAACATATTTTTATCCCCAGGGGTACATGTCTGTGAATCGCCAGGTTTACACACTTCACAGCACTAACCATAGCACATACCCTCCCCAATGTCCATTACCCCACCCACCTTTCCCGACGCCCTCCCCCCAGCAACCCTCAGATTGTTTTGTGAGATTAAGAGTCACTTATGGTTTCTCTCCCTCCCAATCCCATCTTGATTCTTTTCTTCTTTTTCTGCCACCCTAGTACCCCATGTTGCCTCTCCACTTCCTCATATCAGGGATATCATATGATAGTTGTCTTTCTCTGATTGACTTATTTCACTAAGCGTGATACCCTCTAGTTCCATCCACGTCATTGCGAATGGCAAGATTTCATTTCTTTTTTTTTTTTTTTTAAAGATTTTATTTATTTATTTGAGAGAGAGGCAGTGAGAGAGCATGAGTGAGGAGAAGGTCAGAGGGAGAAGCAGACTCCCCGTGGAGCTGGGAGCCCAATGCGGGACTCGATCCCGGGTCTCCGGGATCATGACCTGAGCCGAAGGCAGTCGTCCAACCAACTGAGCCACCCAGGCGTCCCAAGATTTCATTTCTTTTGATGGCTGCATAGTATTCCATCGTGTGCTCCTTCATATACTTTTATCTGGAAAAAATGACAAGGCGGAAAAACCCACCACAAAAAAAGAGAACAAGAGACAGTACCAAAGGCTAGGGACCTAATCAATACAGACATTGGTAATATGTCAGATATAGAGTTCATAATGACGATTCTCAAGGTTCTAGCCGGGCTCGAAAAAGGCATGGAAGATATTAGAGAAACCCTCTCTGGAGATCTAAAAGCCCTTTCTGGAGAAATAAAAGAACTAAAATCTAACCAAGTTGAAATAAAAAAAGCTATTAGAGAGGTGCAATCAAAAATGGAGGCTCTTAATGATAGGATAAACAAGGCAGAAGAAAGAATTAGTGATATAGAAGACAAAATGACAGAGAATAAAGAAGTTGAGCAAAAGAGGGACAAACAGCTACTGGACCATGAGGAGAGAATTCGAGAGATAAGTGAAACCATAAGACGAAACAACATTAGAATAATTGGGATTCCAAAAGAAGAAAGAGAGAGGGGAGCAGAATTATTGTAGAGAATTTCCCTAATATGGCAAAGGGAACAAGCATCAAAATCCAGGAGGTGCAGAGAACCACCCTCAGAATCAACAAGAATAGGTCCACACCTCGTCACCTAATAGTAAAATTTACAAGTCTTAGCAACAAAGAGAAAATCCTGAAAGCAGCCCGGAAAAAAAAGTCTGTAACATACAATGGTAAAAATATTAGATTGGCAGCAGACTTATCCACAGAGACCTGGCAGGCCAGAAAGAACTGGCATGATATATTCAGAGCACTGAACGAGAAAAACATGCAGCCAAGAATACTAGATCCAGCTAGGCTATCATTGAAAGTAGAAGGAGAGATAAAAAGCTTCCAGGACAAACAAAAACTGAAAGAGTTTGCAAACACCAAACCAGCTCTACAGGAAATACTGAATGGGGTCCTCTAAGCAAAGAGAGAGCCTAAAAATAGTAGATCAGAAAGGAACAGAGACAATATATAATAACAGTCATCTTACAGGCAATACACTGGCACTAAATTCATTACTCTCAATAGTTACCCTGAATGTTAATGGGCTAAATGTCCCAATCAAAAGACACAGGGTATCAGAATGGATAAAAAAACAAAACCCATCAATATGTTGCCTACAAGAAACTCATTTTAGACCCGAAGACACCTCCAAATTTAAAGTGAGGGGGTGGAAAACAATTTACCATGCTAATGGACATCAGAAGAAAGCTGGGG
>PISX010027297.1:0-23182 GCA_004024625.1 Mellivora capensis | reverse complement strand
ACTCTGTCCCCGGGTCTGACGGCTGCGGGTGCCTCCTAGAAGTGGGGCCAGGACTTGTCCTTCTGTGTCTGGCTGGTTTCACTCAGCACCGTGTCCTCGGGGCTCCCCCCGGTCCGCTGCTCCTTCCTTTTCGAGGCTGAGGACTAGTCCACGACGCCCCCGGGCCGCATTTTGTCTGTCCCTCCGTCCGGCAGGGGACGTTTCAGCTGTCGTGAGTAACGCTGCCCCGAGTACAGGTGGACGGTGTCGCTCCGAAGCTTTCGGTCCCTTTGGGGGTATCCCTGAAGCGGGATCGCTGGGTCCGAACGAATTGGGGGGATTAAGGTTTCGAGGAACCTCCACACGGGGGTCAGCGGCGATTGTACCGACTCTGTTCCCATCGGCCGCGTCCAGGGGCCCCGGTTCCTCCACACCCTCCCCAGCACCTGTTTCGGTTTTTCTGTAGTAGGGGTGTGTGTGTGTGTGTGTGTGTGTGTGGTGGGATCTTGGACTTTTGATCTGTGTCTCCCCAATTAGTGATGCTGGACACCTTCCTGTCCTTGTTGGTCTGCCGCCTGTCGTCTTTGCTGGTGGGCTAAGCGGGCCCAATCCTAGATGTGGGGAGGGAGTGGGACCCTGGGTGCATGGTCACCTGGCTGGTCCATGGCAGGGCTGTGCTTGGCCCCTGCTGAGCTGACCACAGCTGGCCAGCTGCCTCTGCAGGCCACACAGTCTGCTCTGAACCCTGGCCCCCCAGGCCCCCGGTCACCTTTCCCTGTCCTAGCACGCCCTCCTGCATGTGGCTCTGTCAGCCCACGCCGCTGACCGCCCGCTCCTGTTGCAGCAAGTGACACACTGCCCCCAAGCAGCCCTTCTCTGGGCTCCTCTTGGGGCTGTGGTGCATCCCTCCGCCGCTGCCACTGGGGCAGTGGGGTGCTCTCGGTCTCATTCGTGCTGTGCCCCCAACGCCAGCCTCTGCTCCCTCCTGGCTCAGAGCCCCCCTTCACAAGCATGTGTTGAGGACATGAAGTGTCGTGATGGATGTCCCCTTCCCTTGTCCTCTGATTACCTCAGGGCAACGAAGCTCGTGAAGGGAGGAGCCCGTCGTGGTTCAATGCTGCCGAGGCGGTCCAGGTCCTGCGCTACTGCTGCCTGCTGGCCAGGAGCCTCTCCAGCCAGCTGTCCGCCAGTGACATTGGTGTGATCACGCCCTACCGGAAGCAGGTGTGGACCTGCCCACCGCTCCTTTGAGCGTCCTTGGTCCCAGAGTCTGGAAGGAGAGTGGAGACAAGCTCCTCTATGCGGCACCAGAGTCCTTCCGCAGCCACTGCACCTGCGTCCGTGCCCAGCAGGGGGCTCCCGCTGGCCGGCCCTGCACCCCACGCCCGGGGTCCTGGTGCTCAGACCCTGGCGGGGTGGGGGACAGGATGGTGGCCAGCAGGCACCCTCCAAGCCCCCCAGGGAACAGAAGCTTCCCCTATGCTGAGCTTTCTCCTGTACTGTATGCTTTCCTCCAAGGCTTCAAATTGGCTTTTCCTTTGCCAAGACCCACTGGAGAGCCTTGTCTTTAGACACACAGTGCAGGGTCCTGCTTCGGTGCCACGGCTAGTTCCCTCCTCTAGGAGCTCGTGCCTCACAGAGACACCACCCCTGCCTTCCTGCAGTGGTTGTACAAAGCCTGTTTCCAGGTCTCTGTCCAGCCTCTCGGCTCTGCCCGACCGAAGGTCCCTCTGCTGTCCCCATGGAGATGACCCTGTGCACAGAGCAGCAGGCCCATGCGCCTCTGCCCTCCTTACTGCGCACCATGGGGAGACAGAAGCTGCGCTCCTAACACGCGCTGCCCCCTTTCCCCTCGTGCACTGGGCCTGAAATCAGAATCTGTGCTCCAGTCAACCCAGATGAACTAGGGTTTGGAATTGCAATATTGCATATTGGTTAATATTTGGCTTATGCTTAAATATATAAAGAAATGGTCAAATTTGTAAAGTCTTACTTTGATCTGTTTCAAAGGTGGAAAAAATCAAAATTCTTTTGCGCAATGTCGATCTGACGGACATAAAGGTTGGATCGGTAGAGGAGTTTCAAGGGCAAGAGTATTTGGCCATCATCATCTCCACCGTAGGTACTCCTGTTTTTAGTGGGGGTGACGGTGTGCCTGACGCCACCAGATGTCTGTCGGGTTCTTGGTACCTCCCAGCAGAACGTGCCAGAGGCCCTTCCCTAGCGCAGGGAAGCCGCTCCAGCACTCCAGGCCGGACTGGGGGGGCGCCTTAGAAACTCAGCTACCCACACACGACTAAAGCCGAGAGATCCGGGAAGAAGTGGGAGACGTGCTGGAGAAGGAGCCCCAGGGTGTTGAAAGAGACGGGGATGGAAGGGCCGAGCGGGAGACGGCCGCCTGCCCCCTCACGAAGGCCCCAGCGGCTCGGCCACCGCCCGAGGAGCACTAGCCGTAACTCACAGCGCTGTGTTTCCCTGTCAGATTCTCTTTACTGACCAGCACGTTAACTGCAGAGAAGTCAGAGCGTGCGGGTGGGATAAAGGGGACCTGCACGCAGAGACACGTGAGAGGGGCTCGTGAGGCTTTCCCCACAATGCTGGTTGTCTCCTTTTTTAACCAAAAGTGGAGTTATACTGATGTCTAATATTTTTAAATGCTTTAAAATATCCTATTTCTTTCCATGCCAAACTTACGATACCATTTTTATTTGTCTTTGTGGTTTTTTAGGTACGGTCAAATGAAGATAGATTTGAAGATGATAGATATTTTCTGGGATTCTTGTCCAACTCAAAAAGATTTAATGTTGCAATCACCAGACCCAAAGCCTTGCTGATAGTGCTGGGGAACCCTCACGTTCTGGTCCGAGTGAGTCACCTGAGGAGGCCGGGCGTGGGGACGGGGGGCTGCTCGGACAGCTTGGGCTTTGAGGCCTGGCTCTCTGGTGTTTCGGCAGGACCCCTGTTTCGGTGCTCTCCTGGAGTACAGCATCACCAACGGCGTGTACACCGGCTGCAACCTCCCTCCGGAGCTGCAGTCCCCGCCGAAGTGAGCTCCGCTCCTCTGCCCGCCCCGCCCCGCCCCGCCCGCAGCCCACCACCCTCACCTCCTCCTCGTGCAGTGCCGGGGTGATGCTTGGGGCCACTGAAAGAGGCATCAGCCCCAAGCCCTGCTTTAGTAGCCCCCAGGACCCAACCCTGAGCTGTTTGCAGGGAACCCAGCTCACCGGCCCCCTCCCCTTCCCCTACCTGTAGCTGTGATGAGACCTGCGACCCGTCCCTCCCCACCCCACAGAGCCGGGGTCAGAGGGCCCCACAGGACCAGGTCCCCAGCCCCAGCCGGTAAGGCATCCCAGACATCTGCTGTCCTCCCTTCTGGGCTGGGAACCCTGCCACGTGCCTTGTGTCCCGGCCTCAGCCAGGAGCGTGGGGCCCGTGGGGTCAGACAGAGCCTGCTGTCTGTTCTCCGCACCAGCCCTTTCCTGCCGCCGGGCAGGTACCTCAACCCATCACCCAAATAAATGCTCACATGGGACACCCAGCGTGGCTTTCCACCTCCAGGCTCACTGGACACTGGGAGGCCATTATGCTTTCATGTGGCCTCTGACCCCAGCAGGCTGCCATGCGTTCTCCAGCCCCTCGGGCCAGCGTTCCTTTCCGCATCAGCCACGTAAAGCCCAGGGGCTCCACGTGGGGACGGGCGGCCACAGGGAAGTGGGGTCAGCATCCTGCTCCCCTGGAACTGTGGAGCAGCTGGGGGGGGTGCTGTCTGTGCACATCCTCGGGGACCGGTTTCCAGGGAGGGTTGGCTGGGGACTGTTCTCTGTGAACACCAGGCATGGGGGCGGGAATACCCAGGCGCCCAGAAAAGGGGCTGCATCTCCGCTGTGCCCTCGGTGAGGTGGGAAGGAGCTGCAGCAGCCTGGGTGGGAGGCCGGTCAAGCTCTGGGCAGGGAAAAGCCCAGGCACACCTTCACCAACCACAAGAAGCAGACCCTGGGGCACGGAGGCTCTTGACTCCGCGGGAAGACAGGCCACTGCCCAGACTCACGGCCCTGTGTGGCTGCAGTGCTCCTTACTGAGGCTCGGGGTCCCCACATGTGTTTGGAACCCATGACTGCTTCCTCCAGAAAGCCAGCCAGGGCTGCATGGGGAGTGCGGAGGCCCAGGCAGAGTCCTCCCCGCCCCCCCAGGACATGAGGCTGGCGGCTCTGAGGACGAAGCATGTGGCACCAGACATGACAAGGGAGCCACAGGGTGGTGTGGACCCCACTCAGCCACCCCGCCAAGGCCAGCAGGTCCCTGGGTCTTTGCTACCAGAAGCCAGCAGCGCGGGCTCTGGGCTGGGCCTTCTGGGGGGTGTTCACCTCCACTCTGGTGGGCCCCATTTCACAGTTGGGGAGACTGCCTCGTGGCATGAGCCCTTTCTGGGCAGGTGGGAACCTCCTCTGTCTCTGCAGGTCTGGGCCCCAGGCAGGTCCCCCAACGTGTGCAGACACGGGGTTCTGTGGGCACGGTTCACGGGCCTGCAGGGCCCAAAAGAACCCTGTTCACACCCAGGGTCTGGACATGCCGAGCACTCAACAGGGCTCTGCACGTCTTTCCCCAGCTTTGGCCCAGGCCCTGGGGAAGGCACCCTGAGAGCTGCTCAGTGGTGGTGGTTCTGGGACCCTCGGTGCTCCTGAGTGCGCCAAGAGCAAATGTGGTGCTTAGGACTGGGGGTCGCGTGACCAGAAGCCGCCAGGCACACTCGCTTCTTGACGGTCGTGGGAGAGCTGGGAGGGGTGTCACGCGCTTGGAAGGCCCCTGGTGTGAGTGACAGACCGGCTAGCTGTGTGCCCCCAGGGCCATCTCCACAGGGAGGGAGCAGAGGCGGGGCCTCAGGGGCACCGGTGACTTGTCCTGGAATGGACTTGGGGCACTTCCGGGCCCATGGTGCTGCCCAGAGCTGTCACGGGAAGGGGCTCTGGGTGCACAGGCTCCTGTCCCTTGCTGTCGAGTGGCAAAAGGAGGAGTGGTGGACACGTGGGGCCCAGTCTCCTTCTCTGGGCCTTGGACAACCGCCCTGCAGAAGCCGCCAGGGCCTGACAGAGCAAAGGGCTGGGAACCCCTGGTGGGTCCCTGGGAACTCTGTGCTCGCTGGCCTCGCCGGGCGGCAGACCTCAGGTACAGACAGGCACCAGGGGGTGACCTCACCAAGAACTTCAGATGACGGTGGCAGCAGGAGAAGCTGGGGCCTCTGGGCTCGGCAGGGCACGGGGCTCCCTGTCTGCACAGGCGGTCCTTGGCCCTGGGATGTGCAAGGACCCGTGCCCTGCCCACCGTCCCAACCAGCCAGTGTGGTGGGCGAGGCAGGGGAGGAGGGGCTGGTGGCAGGACGAGGGAGCCGCACAGCAGGAAGGAAAGGGAATGGGAGGCCCCGTGGAGCGCAAGCAGTCCTGGCCAGAGCCGACGCCAGGTGCTGTCCTAGAGGACTTCCTGTGGGTCCTGCAGAGGACAGGGGCGTGGTGGGGAGGGACAAGGCAGAGAGGGCCCACACCCCAGGACCCAAGTATGCTGTGACACTGACCCCACCCCCGCTCCCCAGGGCACTAACGAGCCAGCCCGAGAGGCCTCCTTCCCAACTGAGGCTCCGTCGGCCCAGCCCAGAACCCCCACTGGCCGCCATGCTTGAGGACGGGACTCTACTGACCGCAGACCCCTCCCCCCTGGCACTGTGGGTCAGCTGGGTGATGAAGTCGCCGGCAGGGTGCGAGGAAATTCTGTCCTTGCTGCTTCAAGAAACGTCTGCTCTTGGCCTCATGTGTGGCGGCCCCAGGGCAGGCACCCTCCACAGCCTCATGCAGCAGCGGCTAGGGTCTCAGTGGGTCAGGTCGCCTGCCCCACTCTTGGCTGAAACCCCACTGCGCTCTCTTCACATGACCTTTGTCCTCCTTTCTGTCCCCCACGCCCCACCTCCCTATGCTGTGTCCTCTCCAGAGCGAGTGTTGGAGGGCAGGCCTTCTCGGTCAGCAAGCAGGGACCAGGAGCGCCCCAGAAAGGCCTGGCGGGGGGAGCCGCTGTTGGCAGAGCTCCCCCCCCCCACTGAATGGCCACGCTTGCCTCCCTGTCATCATCGTCCCAGCACTGTCCCCTTGTTCCTGCCCATGTTGTGTCACGGGGACCTGTCACCTCCCCAGAGTGGCCGGCACGCCTGCAGCCAAACCTGCTCAACCCTGCGCGCAGCCCAGCCGGCCCAGCTCCGAGAGACTGGCTTGCAGGACACAGCAGGTGTGGGGCGCATCGTGGAGAGACAGTCCCCACCGAACGCCAGGATGACAGCAGTCAGGGTCCTGCAGGCCCTGAAGACCTGGGCTGGGTGTCCCAGGGCAAGTGGGCCAGAGTTGTGTCAGATGATGGGAGACCAGGTGGGGTCATTCTGGAGAGGACGTGGGGCACTGGGATACCAAGGGCAAGAGGCACCCATGCAGCCCGGCTGGGCCCAGAGCAGGCAGGAGAGTGGGTGGGAGGCCACCCCAGTAACCAGGAGGCTCTGCTAAGCACCGGATGAAAGTGCATGGGGGTCTGCCCTCAAAAGGAGGTCAAGCTGCCCAGACCAGCGTGGACCCCGGGGGAAGCGAGCTAAGTGGTTCCTGCAGGCAGGTGTGGCCTGCACTGGGTTTCACTTCTGTGCTTGCAGAGCCCTGACGGAGACTTGGAAGTTGTGTACTGCTTGTTTCAGCTTACCTGCCTTTTTCCTTCTCATCGCTTCAAACTGTTCGTTCCCAGCACATCGCAAGTATCCCCATCTGGAAGCACAACCGAGCAGCCTTTTCAGGGTGTCCATTGGGATCAAAATGTACTCACGTGGCCAGGCTGGACAGGAGGAACCCTGACCACGCCTCTGTAAAGCGCGTGTGGAAAGTAAAGGTCAGGAATGCCTGGATCGATACTGCAGAGACGAGAGGCCGCCCGCCCACCCGCCCGCCCGCGTGTGTGCCCTGCAAAGCCACGGCAAGGACAGACCCCCTGCAGACATGCCGGCGGTACCTGGGGGTCTAAGAGAGGGGCTGCTGCTTGGTCAGCAGTGGTGGGGAAAGACACCTTGTTCTCCGGAGAAAAACCAAGCTGCATGTCTACGTCCTCGCATGGTCTTGCAGCTCAAGGTGTGACTGCTGAAGGAGTAATGCCACCTGTGGGATTGGCAGGGCCTGTGGTCTTCTGGCCCAGTCGTCCTGAGATCTCCACGTTACAGACCCACCAAGTCACCTCAACACGGAAACGAAGCTCATTTCAATGCGTCTGCTTGAGTCCACGGAAGAGTGAGTGTGGGGGACACGGCATCCTGTTCCTAGAGGGGCACCGGGCTGCCTTCGTGATGTGGCAAAGAAAACCACAAACCACTGGGGTGCAAAACAACTACGTCATCGGACGACATCAAAATTAAGGATTTTTCCCGACTCCGTGGACAGACCCAACAGGCAGGAGGACCTGAAGGAACCGCAGGTTAACAGCGGCTGCTCCAAGTCCAGGACCTGCACGTGAACCAGCAACAGGAGCTTGAAGAGGCAGTAAACCCACAGGGAACCAGAAAAGGTGGACTGAGAACACGGAAGGGACATTGTCCTTAGGGTGGCAGTTACCAGAAAGCAGATGATGCCAAGAGCTGGGAACGTTATGGGGACAGAACCTCATTTTCATGGTAGGACTGTGGTTCAGCCTTTCTGGAAAGCAACACAGAAGGTGCCCCCAGTGGCACCACTCGGGGTGGTCCCAAAGGGCTTTAGGGACGTCTGTGCCATTATCTAAGTGGGACAGCTGAGAAGTGTCTGCATTATCTGGGGGGAGTCTGGGTCTGGGCGGCTGTGGCTGAGTCACCTGAGGGCAGCTGGGTCTGGGGGGAGCCGGGCTGTCTGGGGGTGTCTGGACTATGTGGGGTCTGTGTCTTCTGGGGGCCGCCGGGTTGTGCGGAGGGACTCGGGGTCTTCTGGGGGGCCACTGGGTTATCTGAGGGCTGGGAAATCGGAGGCAGCCCAGCTGTGTCAGTAAGTAGTAGACGAATAAAACGTGCTGGAACCCAGGGCTGGGAGTCGCTCAGAAACACCTGCGAATCTGAAAGCATAGAGACCCTTGAGAAAGGTGAAGAGAGGCAAGGTGTGGAGGCTCACCCCAGGGGCTCAGAACCTGTAAATACCGGTTCCCCAGACACGGGGTTATTGCATGAAGTGAAAACTGCAGCCACACTAAACACTCCGCAAAGACGGCCCATATGTGGCCCATAATAGTGGCAAGGGGACAAGCCGTGAAGGAAAGGAAAACACGATGAGCCACGGAGGGTCTTGCGGGGTTGACGGCGGCGCCTGCGCTTGCGCTGCAGACCAAACCCAGCAGAAGTGCGCGCGGTTGTCCCGAGGGCGCGGCGGGCACGGAGGGGATGGAGCTCGGGAAGGTGGCGGGGAGGCCAGGCCGGGCGCACCAGCACCCCAGAGCCTACCCCGGGGGCTGGCACGGGCCGGCCCCCAGTCAAACGAGGCAAAGGGAGGCGTGAATGAGACGTGTGGCGGGGAGACGCTGCAGGGCAGAGGAGGAAGCGGGGCGCGGGAAGTGATGTGCGGGGGCTCCGGCGCTGGGGGATGGGAAAGACGCCCCGCAGTGTCCGCGGGCCGCTGCCCCAAACCCGGGGGGGGGGGTGCCCAGTTCCCGCGTGCGTCCCAGCGCCCACGCGGTGTCCGGGCTCCGGGCGGGGAAGCGGTGCAGGTGCCAGGAGGCGGGACCAGGAGACCCCTCCTCGCCGGGGCGGCTCCCGCGACCGCGAGCCGGCGAGGGGGCCCCGCTCGGCCTCTCCCACCCTCTCCCCATCCCGAGGAAGAGGAGGAAGGGCCAGTCACTGTTAATTCATTTTTTTAATTTAAATATTTTTTGCAAAGTCATCGCCGGCGCCGCATCTGCGTGGCGGGGGGGGGGGGGGGGGGGGGGGCGGAGCCACGCTGCCGGTCGCCGCAGGTAAACAGCCCCCTCCCCGCGGTGGGAGCGGGGCCCCGGCCCCAGCCAGGGACAGCCGCCGCCGCCCCCGCCGCAGGGACGCGCCAGGCCCGGCTGGGGCTGCAGCCGAGGCGGGGGCGGCGGGGCGCGGGCGGTCCGACCCCAGCCCGCGGGGGCGGCGGCGGAGTGTCCCCCACCCCCGCGCCGGCCCGGCGCCCCCCGCACCCTCGCCACCCTCCCCTGCCGCCCGGCGCCCCCCATCCGTCCCCGCGTCCCCGCCGGCCCTCCCCCGCGCCCCCCGGCCCGCGCTCCCCGCCCGCGCCCCCGGCCCCGCGGCCCCGCCCCAGCGCCCCCCGCCCCGCGGCCCCGCCCGCGCCCGCGCCCCCGGGCCGCGCCCCCGCCCCCCATGCACCACCTCCTGGAGCAGTCGGCGGACATGGCGACGGCGCTGCTGGCCGGGGAGAAGCTGCGCGAGCTGATCCTGCCCGGCGCGCAGGACGACAAGGCGGGCGCGTTGGCCGCGCTGCTGCTGCAGCTCAAGCTCGAGCTGCCCTTCGACCGCGTGGTCACCATCGGCACCGTGCTCGTCCCCATCCTGCTGGTCACCCTGGTCTTCACCAAGAACTTCGCAGGTGAGGCTGGGGGCGCGTCCGCAGGTGTCGGGCGCCGGGCGCTCCCCGACTCCCCACGCCGGCGTCCCGCCCGGGGCCTGGCGGTGTTGGCGGCGCCCCGGGGGTCTCCCCGCAGATCCGCAGCCACCACCGCCCTCCCCGCATCGCTGCGTGTGCCGCCAGTCGCCTGGGGCTGCCTCCGACACCCCTCTCCTCCCCTGTATTGTTTTTACTTTCCCTGCGCTCCCCGTGAGCCCGGGCAGACCCGGCCCGGCCCTGGTGGTCTCCGGCAGAAATGAGACTTGGGGTCTGGCAGGAGAGACCAGGAGGGGGCGTGGGCCGGCTCTGAGGGCAGGAGGAGTGGCCAGGTGGGGACCAGAAGAGGCTGTTACAGGTGAGGAGGAGGACAGCTGAAGCCAAAGGCTGTCAGAGCGCCGGCTGCAGGCAGAGCCAGAGCAGCAGGACTGGCAGTGAGGGGCCCTGGGACCCCGCCGGGTCTGGTCAGCTTCAGGGGCCGGCCTCGCTCCGGGCACTGGGAGCCCAGAAGGTTTGCAGCAGGACCCTGAGGCCAGGCCGAGCCTCCCCCCGGGCTGGGCAGTGAACCCACCTGGCCAACCGGGAGGCCCACGCAGGCGGGATAGGGCAGTGACAGGAACCGGTGCAGACGCTGTGAGAGGCCGAGGCCTTAAGCTGACAGACATGGGGGCGCCAGGAGGACCTCCCCACAAGTGACCCCGGGTGAGGCAGCCTGGGAGGCACCGGGAGCAAGGTGACAGAAGAGTGGTCTCCCTAAGGAGCGGAGCTGGGCAGGGAGAGGTGGGCAGTTGCCCACCCAGATCTGGCGGGTTCCGGGAGGCCCCCCGCAGGCCTTCGGGCCAGGCTCGAGGGCCAGAGGTGCCCGTCTGTGGCAGAGGGGGCAGGGGACCCTGTGGAGCCCTCGAGGAGGGCTGTCCCCTGAGTGACACCGGCAGACATTCTCGAACTCTGCATTGGCTCTTTCACAAAGGGCTCAATTTTTAGGGGTCCCTATGACCTGGGAACCCGCCAGAACTGCGGTGGTCATGTGCAGGCCACCTGATCAGAGACTGAGGGCCTCTGCAGTTTCTCTCTTTGGACACGAGTGTCCGGACGCTCAGACACTCCCGGGGCAGGACGCGCTCCCAGGGCCAGGGGTGGCGCAGTGCAGAGGCAGGTGTGACCCACAGTGTCACTCAGGGCACATAGGTGTGTCGGGTTTCTGAGATGACTGTAACCAAGTTGACTCAACTGTCAGGGTCTGGAGATGGAACATCCAAAATCAAGGTGTGGGCGGGTCCTCCCAGAGGCTCCCGGGAGGGTCCCTCCTGCCGCTCCAGCTTCCGGGGCCTCCTCACCCCGTCTCTGCTTGCCTGTCCACATGGGCACCCTCTCCCTGGGCGCGTGCTCCAAATTCCCTCTTCTTACAAAGCCACCAGTCATTGGCTTGGGGCTCCTACTCCAGCGGGTCCTTATTTCTTTTTTTTTTAAAGACGTATTTATTTGAGAGACAGAGGGTGCGCACGCCCAGCGGGGAGGCGGAGGGAGAGAGAGCATCCCAAGCAGCCTCCCTGCTGAGTGCACAGCCCAGACACCGCACCGACGGAGCCCCCCCGGGTGCGCCCAGCGTGACCTTCTCAGGATCACATTTCCCAACAGGGGTTGGCACTTCAGCATCCTCTGCGGAAAACACAATTCTATCCACGAGGGACGTGCACCGGGGCGGGGCAGGGGGGGAGCAGACTGTCATCCTCAGGTGACCCCCCCCAGGGACAGGGCCTCCGTTCTCGTGCTGTCCTGGGTCCAGCTCACCCCACATGGACCCTCAGCACCTCTCCATGCCCAGTCAGGCCTGGGCTGCCAGGGTCTCCCGAGTTCACCCTTCATCCCCGGTCTTGGTAGCTCCCTAGGCCTTCCTGTGCAGGCCCGCCCCCCACGGCGCCCCCATACTGACCTGCACTTGAACGTGGACATGCCTGTGCCCGCTTGGCCCCCTGAGCATAGACAAGGCTCTCTGAGCAGTGGTGGGCAGGCTGGCCGCTGCTGCCTGCCATCCCGGGCCGTGCAGCACATCCGTCGAACACACCTGCCTTGGCACCTGCGTACGCCTGAGGGACCCTTGTCCTAGGTCGCAGAACACAGGGGGCTGCCCCACTCCCCTCAGGGTTTGGGGGTCTATGCCTGCTGCCCTCACGCACCTAGATTAGGGTTCAAGTCGGGACACAGGACACTGAGCGGGCGTATGCAGTGAGCTGTCTCTCGGTGCTTCAGACAGAAGCATCCCAGGTCCCTTCCCCAGACCCGAGGACAGGAGGGGTGTGGGGGGGATCCATGCGTCCACGGGCTGAACTGGGGAGGGCCTGCTGACACATGGGGACAGCTCCGGTGAGGGTGTGAGAAGGAAGCGAGGTCAGAAGTGCTGACCCTCAACGGGCACCAGAGACGCCTCCATCCAACACCCCCGGCCCCCCCACAGTGCTGCTGCTAGGAGCTGGCTTGGAGCCAGGGGCTGTGACACTCACCCCGCCCCCCACCCTTACCCGGGTCCTTGCTGCAAGGGGACCCCTGCAGCAGGGGGAGACCCACTCTCTGCACCCTGATTTACTCGTCAGGGACACGATGGCTACAGAGTTGGGGTGAGCAGCTGACGAGGCAGCACTGGCCCCCTAGCTTAAACCTCCCCCGTCTAGAGGGCAGCGGACGCAGGAAGACTCCCGTGTTTCCTGGCCGGGGTTGCCATGAGCAGACCCCTCACTGCGCCAACCCACTCAGCAGTGGACAGAGAGGCCGCCCCGACGGGTCGTCGGGTTCCGCAGATGTTCTCCAGCCCCGCACAGGGAACAGCCAGCTGCTTTTTCTTAAAGGAGCCAGATAGCTAGGCCCCATGTGTCCAGGGTGCCTCTCTAGCCTGGGGGCATGTAGGTGTCCCCAGAGTGCGTGCCCTGCCTGCAGAGGGGAGAAGGAGGTGCTCCGCCCCATGGGGCCTGGCGCACATGGGCTGGAGAGCCTGGGGAGCCTGCTCTCTGTGGAGGGGGTACTGCACGTCTCAGGGGCCAAGTCCCTCTGACCCTCGCCTGCAGCCTCTGAGGGTCTCACCCTCCTTCCTGCGTGGGGGTCCCACCCCCGCAGGGCCCCCAGCACCGTGGGAGAATGTCTGTTCAGGGGGCAGGACAGGGTCTCGGCAGAGGAGGCAGCTGGCCCGGGGCCGGCCACCCCATGTTAGCTCCCATTTGCTGCGCTGAGTGACCACAAACTCAGGGGCTCAAAATAACACATGACCCTAGAGTTCTGCGGCTCAGAAGCCTGGTGGGCGTTACGGGCTAGCGCGTGGGGCTCGGTAGGGCCTAGCTGCTTCTGCAGGCTCCCAGAGGCCCTGTTGTTCGCCTTTTCTGGTTTCTAAAGACCCTGTGCTCCCTGGCTTGTGGGCCATCCTCCTCCTTCCAGCCTAGTCCAGCGGCCTCTGCTTTCTCCCTCTCATCCTTGACTCCAAACCTCTCGTCCCCCTCCTCTAAGGACCCCTGTGATCACACTGGGGCCACCCAATGATCCAGGATCATCCCCCCACCCCAGCCCTCAACTAATCCCCCCTGCAGAGTCTGCGTAGGGTTCTGTGTGTTAACACGTGACAGCTCGGGTAGCCCCGTGTGGATGTGTTAGGGCCCTGGAGTTTGAAAAGGGTCTGCACCCCCCCAGGGGGGCATGAGCCCAGTCTGGGGCTAGGATCCCACCCGCCAAAGCCAGTAGGAGGGCCGCTGGCCCCTGGCCTCTGCGGTGAGAGGGGCTCCAGCTGGCCTGGCAGCAGCGTGGCCAGGCCTTTGGGGCCGTGAACATGGGGGGCCGGTGCTGCAGAGGGACAGCTCCAAGCCTGCCAAGTGTTCCCCTTTGGAGAAGTGTCCAAACCCCAGCAGGTGGACCCCAGCATAGCTCCAGACACGTTCTTCGGCTCTTACTTTGTGCCCATCATCATCTGGAAAGGAAAGGAAAGTTCAGTGACAGGCTTTTTTCCTGCAACTTGGAAGGTCTCCACCATTCCTGGCGGTGACCCTGCCATCCTGGTGAGGGCTTCCTGTCCGAGTCCAGGTCACCACCTAGGCCCACCCAGCGCCCAGGACTCCCGGGTCTGCCCTTCTCCAGGACAGTGGGTCTGGGAGAGACACCCCATACTCCTCAAGGGCAGGCAGGACCCACTTTTGTGCCACCGTAACTGCCTCTGGCCAGGTAGGGCCTGACCAGGCCTTCCACCCTCCTGAAGACGGAGCCCCCTGGCAGAGCAGCCCCAGGGCGGGTAGGTGTGTGGAGTGGCCTGGCCCAGCCACCTCCCCTGTGGGACTGGGTGTCCCCCACATGCGCGCAGACTGTACACATACAGAGAGGGACTCCAGGCTTGCAGTGCAGGTCAGTCGCTGGGGGGCTGTACCCCCACCCTGTGCCCCGGCCAGCCGCTGTACGTGCAGGGGTCTCCAGGGTGAGACCCCACACCCAGCCACCAAAGTCGGTCTTACAAGGGACCGTGCATCTCCTGGGACCCGGGCGTTTCTGCTGGGGGAACAGCCGTCCCTGGTGTGTCTGGCGCGTCCCCCCCGCCCCCTCCCCAGTGCCCCAGCCCGAGTGTCCTCTCTGCCCTCAGAGGAGCCCATTTACTGCTACACGCCGCACAACTTCACTCGCGACCAGGCGCTGTATGCTCGTGGCTACTGCTGGACGGAGCTGCGGGACGCACTGCCCGGCGTGGACGCCAGCCTGTGGCCGTCGCTGTTTGAGCACAAGCTGCTGCCCTACTCGCTGCTGGCCTTCGCGGCCATCATGTATGTGCCGGCGCTGGGCTGGGAGTTCCTGGCCTCCACCCGCCTCACCTCCGAGCTCAACTTCCTGCTGCAGGAGATCGACAACTGCTACCACCGAGCCGCTGAGGGCCGCGCCCCCAAGATCGAAAAGCAGATCCAGTCCAAGGGGCCGGGCATCACCGAGCGCGAGCGGCGGGAGATCATCGAGAACGCGGAGAAGGAGAAGAGCCCCGAGCAGAACCTGTTCGAGAAGTACCTGGAGCGCCGCGGCCGCAGCAACTTCCTGGCCAAGCTGTACTTGGCACGGCACCTGCTCATCCTGCTGCTCAGCGCGGCGCCCATCTCCTACCTGTGCACCTACTACGCCACCCAGAAGCAGAACGAGTTCACGTGCGCGCTGGGCGCGTCCCCCGACGCGCCGGCCGGCGGGGGCCCCGCGGTGCGCGTCAGCTGCAAGCTGCCGTCCGTGCAGCTGCAGCGCATCGTGGCGGGCGTGGACATCGTGCTGCTGTGCGCCATGAACCTCATCATCCTCGTCAACCTCATCCACCTGTTCATCTTCCGCAAGAGCAACTTCATCTTCGACAAGCTGCACAAGGTGGGCATCAAGACGCGCCGGCAGTGGCGCCGCTCCCAGTTCTGCGACATCAACATCCTGGCCATGTTCTGCAACGAGAACCGCGACCACATCAAGTCGCTCAACCGGCTGGACTTCATCACCAACGAGAGCGACCTCATGTACGACAACGTGGTGCGGCAGCTGCTGGCCGCGCTGGCCCAGTCCAACCACGACGCCACGCCCACGGTGCGCGACGCGGGGGTGCAGACGGCCGACCCCGGCGCCAACCCCGCCGAGCCCGACGGCGCCGCCGAGCCGCCCGTCGTCAAGCGGCCGCGCAGGAAGATGAAGTGGATCCCCTCGGGCAACCCGCTGCCGCAGCCCTTCAAGGAGCCGCTGGCCATCATGCGCGTGGACAACAGCAAGGCCGACAAGCCCAAGCCCGTGCGCCGCAAGACGGCCACGGACACGCTGATCGCGCCGCTGCTGGACGCGGGCGCGCGCGCCGCGCACCACTACAAGGGCGGCGGGGCGGACGCGGGGCCGGCGCCCGACAAGAAGCACGCGCGCCACTTCTCCCTGGACGTGCACCCCTACATCCTGGGCACCAAGAAGGCCAAGCCCGAGGCCGTGCCCGCCGCCGCCCTGCCCGCCTCCCGGAGCCAGGAAGGGGGTTTCCTGTCCCAGGCGGAGGAGCGCGCGCTGGGCTTGGGCGCGGCACCCGCCAAAGGTAGGCGGCCGGGGACCCCCCTCTGCAGAGCGGGCAGCTGGGTGGAAGAGGGGGCCCGGCCTTGGGGCGGCAGCAGGCAGTGAGGGGCCCTGCCCAGCAGGAGGGCCCGAGGGGACAGGACAGGAGGTTGCTCAGGGTCGAGAGAAGGTTCTGGAAATAGGCCCTGCTGCTCCTGAGGCAGTGGGAGGTTCGGCCGGCCGGAGCGTGCAGAGAGGGTCTTGGGGCAGCCCCACGTGGCTGAGGCAGAAGGAGGGAGAATCAAGCCCTCCCACGGTGCCTAGGGGGCCTAAGGCCGAGCAGGGTCCTTGGTGACCAGCCTCTGCCAGGCGGGGTCCGAGAGAGGGGGCAGGCGCCGGGGGAGAGGGGGGCAGCCTGCAGGGTGTGACCTGCCCCTGTCCTCGGCCTTTTGCAGACTCTCCGCTCCCTGAGAAGGAGATCCTGTACCCAGCAGAGCCAGCCCGGGCCGCGCTTCCTTCCGGGGGCCCGTTTCACGTCTGCTCGCCCCCGGCGGCCCCCGCCACAGCCCCTCTGTCGCCAGCCAGTCTGGGCAAAGCCGACCCCCTCGCCATCCTGAGCCGCAACGCCACGCACCCGCTGCTGCACATCGGCACGCTGTACGAAGCCCGGGAGGAGGAGGACGGGGGTCCCCGCGCTGCCCCGGACGTGGGCAGCCTCATTGCCATCCCGCCCCCGCAGCAGATCCTCATCGCCACCTTCGACGAGCCGAGGACAGTAGTGAGTACCGTGGAGTTCTGAGGAACGGGGCCGCCCGGGCCACCGCTGTCCCCTCGGCGTGCCCAGGGAGTGCCACTGACCCCAGCCTGACGTGGACGGGGCCTCTGCTTCACCCAGCACCGCCCGCCCCTCCTGGCCTCCTGTTCACATGCCATGGGGCTGACACCTTGCCCACCCGGCCCCCAAGACAGCATCGCTGGCTGGGCCAGGGGCTGGCCTTGAGCCCGGCGAGGCACCCCCCCCACCCGGAGCCAGAAAGGCCTGGAGCCGCCGCCCCCCTCCCCCCCAATCAGGCACTCGGCTGCGAGGTGAAGAGTTTATTTTTTTAGTCAATTCTGTCTTGGGCCCAGGCTGAAGCAGGACGGCTCTGGTCCTGAGTCTGAAGGGAAGCTGGAGCTGATCCCACCACCAGGCCTGGCTGTGCCCCAGGGGCCGTGCTCAGGGCTCGCCCCTGCACTGGGAGGTGCCGGGGCCCCCTCCGTCACACCGACCCGCACTTTCTCCCTGTCTCCCGACCTGCCTGTCCTCTGCTTTACTGTGACCACGGTAACTACCGAGTGTGCGCGCTGCCGGGCACAGGGCGGCGTGTGCGTGGCGTGTGACCGAGAGGACGAGGACGCCAGTGTGCGTGGATGTGTGTGTGAGTGGGCGTGAGCGTGGACCCACGGGGGTGTGATCGGGCACGGGGCTGAGACGGTGTGGACGCCCGCGTGCAAGGCAAGGAATCCAACGCAATAACCATGTCCCCCCACCCAGGCCACCAGCCCCCCACCCGAGGCCCCACGCGGCTTCCCGTGGGCACCCAGGGCTGGCGCGGAGGGTCTGTCCCTATTACCTCAGCCACGGTGACAGCGTGACAGTATTAACAAGGTAGCACCGAGCAGATCAATAAATATTATTCTGATACCGCCTGAGTCCCGTGTGGTCCGTCCCGCAGGAGGCCGGTGCTCTGGCTGGCCTTCCTGCGTCTGGACGAGCTGCCTCCTGCTCACCCTGGGTCAGGTGCCAGGGATGCCAGCTTGGCCGGTGAGTGCAGGCCACCCCGTCGTCTCTGGTGTCGGTGTGAAGGCCCCCCACACCACCTCCCCTCTCCTCACCCCTTCCCTCTAGCCAGGGCCCTGTAGCGGCTGGGGGCAACTTTCCTGGTCCCAGAAAAGGAGAGGCTCCCACACAGGCAAGACCGGAACGCAGGCCTCTTCCTGCCTCGCCAGCACGTGGGGGCGCGGCCCCCAGACTCACTCCAGACCCCACCGCGCGCCGCCTGGCAGACACCTGTGCTCTCCGGGGAAGGCAGCCTAAGGGTTGAGACACAGAAACGACCTGAACTGGCAGAGAGGGACAGAAAGGTGACTGGAGAGAAGGAGCGTGCACCAAGGAGGAGAGAGGCCACCCTGGGGCCAGCTGGGCCCTTTGGGGACCGAGAAGCCGTAGGAGGGAGGTGGGCAGCAAGTTTGGCCCGGCAGCACCTGCCTGGAGGCCCCACACTCCGGCTCTTGCACACAGAGCCCGGCAGCGAGAGTGCACCAGCTGGACGCCGGGCCCGCCACCGTCAAAGAACGTGGGAACCTGGGACCCCGACAAGTCACCACGCCCGCCCATCCTGGAAACTGAGGGGCAGCCCGGTGCCCACCTCTGAGTGCTGGTGGGTGCTCCCCGCAGGGGCAGGCCAGTCCAGACCCGCAGAGCTGGGGATGGCCTGACCCCTCCCTCCCAGGTAGCTCCAGACTGAGGGGCGGCGGCCTGCTCCCGGCAGTCCCTGCAGAGGCCCCCATCCAGCGTGGCTTGTCCTATGGCCGGAGGTGGTCACAGGCGTCAGTGGAACTGGCTGGGGGCAGCAGACAGCTGGGGGTCCGTGCCGGCCAGCAGGCAAGCCCCCAGCACGCCCCCCAGCTGCAGGGTGCCCAGCCCCACAGCCCCTTTGAGGACGGAGGAGGGCCCCCGGCGAGGGCAGCAGCCCCCTGGCCCGCTCCAGGGCCCGGGCCGTGGGGGCACGTGGCCGGGGGCGCTGCACGTGGGGAGGAGAGAGAGGCGGCCTCGGGACACCCCACTGGGAGTCCCCCTCCCACGCCCCGCCGCCCACTCGGCCAAATGGGGACAACGAGGGGCGGCTGGGACCCCTCTGCCGGCAGCGGGCCGGTGGCTGCAGGCTCGCCGGGGTCCGCCAGCCCCGAGACTAGCCCCCGAGCACCCGTCCGGGGTTTGGGGTCCAGGTCTCAGCCTGGTCGGCAGCAGGACCACTGGGGCCTGCCCTCGCAGGGGACTGCACCTACCAAGTCGAGGAATGGCCGGGGGGGGGGGGGGGGGGGGGGGGGGGGGGGGGGGGGGGGGGGGGGGGGGGGGGGGGGGGGGCGCCGGCGCGCGGGAGTCTCGGCACCGCCAACCCAGGGGGGGCCACGTGGGCGCCCTCCCATCCCACTACGACCGCCCCTTCCGTGGGCGATTGACACAAAGCGTCTCCGTGGACGTCGTGGGAACACCTTCCCTTTTGCAGACTGGGAGCTGCGGTCAGGGAATTTAAGAGTGCTTTGCAAGGCCGCCGGGCTGCCCCGCAGGGCCGGGGACTCGAACTCACGGCTCCGCAGTCTCCTCCTTCCTCCTAGAGTCGGAGGGCGGGGGGGGGGGGGGGGGGGGGGGGGGGGGGGGGGGGGGGGGGGGGGGGGGGGGGCGCTTTCTCGCGCGCGGCCCCCTGGGAAATGTAGTCCGCGGGCGCTCGCGCATGGCCCCTGGGAAGTGTAGTCCGCGGGCGCTCGCGCATGGCCCCTGGGAAGTGTAGTCCGGAGGCGCAGACAGAGCGCGCCTACAGAGCCGACGGGCGGCGCGTGGAACTGCGCTTCCCAGCATGCCGCGCGCCGCCCGGCCCCGGCCCCTGCCCGTCCGGCCGCACCGCCCCCGGTCCCGGCCCCGGTCCGCCCCGTCCGGTGGGGCGACGGGCCGCATGGAGGCCGGCTGAGGAGCGCCGCCCCGCCTCGGTACGCTGCGCGGCGCGGGCCCCGGCTGGCGGGCAGGGGTCGGGGTCGGGTCGCGGCCGGGGTCGCGGGCCACCTCGCTCTGGGCCCGGCCCCTCAGCCCCCAGCGCGGGGTCTGGGGCAGGAAGAGTCCGCCCGGGCCTGTCCCGAGGGCGCGCAGGGCAGGGCCGGCGGCGGGCGCCGCGGGGGACAGGGCGCGGGGAGCTAGCGGGCTCCGCTGCGGCGGGCCGGGGGCGCGGCCTCTCCCGGCGGAGACCCCGGGCGCTTCCCGAGCGCCGGCGGCCTCTGCCCTTCGGGCCGCGCGAGTGGGGCCGCGTCCGGCGGAGCGCGGCGCGCTGTCCCGCGGCCGAACTTCGGGGCCTGCGCCGCTCCGCGCTTTGTGCCCGCGCAGCCGCGCGCGGAGGTGGCGCTTCTGTGTCCGCGGAAACTCTGCGGGGCGCGGCCGTCTCGGAAGCAGCCGGGGGCTCCGCTCGGAGGTCCTTGCGCCTCACGAGCGGGTTGGGCGGTTTCCCGGCGGAGTCCCGCTGGCTTGGGGTGCCCTGGAGCGGCAGATGGGCGGCCGCCAGGCGCAGCGCCCTCCTGGGCAGGCTCCGCTCTCTGGGTCTCCGGCCCCTTGCAGTACGACTGGAGGGGATCCTTGACCGGGGACCACTGGTCAGTCTCGCAGAATGGCCCTGGTGCCGCGGTGTCTGAGGCTGCCCGGAGAGGGCCTGGCAGGGTGAGTGGGCACCGCGCCCTGCGATGGTGGTCAGTGCGGGGGCCCAGCACTGGGCAGTGGCCAGGCTCCAGGAGGGTCAGCCAGGTGTGCTGGGAAAGGAGCCATTGAGGCCTCCAGCGCAGATACAAGTTGGCATATGTCCTCTATCCCAATCCCAAACTTGGCCACGCCTCCGTAAAGCAGGTGCTGCCGACCCAGGGGGCTCTCCCAGGGGGCTCTCCGGTGGCCAGGGGCGCCCAGACTTAAGAAGTGGGGGCAGAGGGGAGGTCAGGGCTTTGGCCACATCCTGCTGTCTCCCAGCGGGACATTTATTTCTGCAGCCCACTGGTCTCTCCGGTTTGGGACCTTTGACTTTCTGAGCAAGCCTAATGGGTTGATGGGAAGATACAGGCTTTTCCCAGGGCCCCATTTGGTGCTGGTCAGGTCTTGGCCACACCGAGAAGCCAGTCTGGGACCTGGGAGGCAGTTTGTGGTCTTCCAGTTTTTAGAGGGGCAAGGGGGGCAGAGACGGGTGTCTCAGCCTGCCATAACAAACCCCAAAGATGGGGCTTAGATAGCGGACTCTTTCACAGCTCTGGAGGCTGGGAGCCCGGGTTCGAGGTGCCGGGCGATGTGGTTGCTGGTGAGGACGTTTTCTTCCTGGCTTGCGGATGGCCGTCTTCTCACTGTGTCCTCACGTGGCCAGACCTCATAAGGGCCCAAATATCATCATGGGGCCCCATCTCTAAACGCCATCACCTGGGGATTAGGGCTTCAGTATATGAATGTTGGGGGGCGCAGTTCAGCGCATAGCAGTGGGACCCAGGAGAGGGTCTGCGAGCTGCCGAGGGCTGGCAGGCAGGAGCCTGCGGTCTGCCACTCCACCGAACTCTGTTCACGGAAAAGGGCCCAGCAAAATGGTTTCAGATGCTGATACTTTCATCCAACGCAGAACAACTTAACCTGCCGCTCTGATTGGTGTCACAGGGCTGTACCCCCCGGGTGGGTCCCTAGTGCATGTGGGGCTCTTCTGTGGGTGCCTTTGCTGGAGTACTGGACAAGATGGGGCCTCCTGGGGCTTTGGGGGACTCCCACCACTGTGGAGTTTTGTTTTCCTGGAAGGTTGTGGGCGATTCTGCTGTCATCTGTGTGCGGGTGACGATTTCCAGAGCCGGATCATGGTGTGTCCCTCCACAGACGAGGAGACAGCCTAGGAGGACTCGTGTTGCATCGTCCCCCGAAACCAGACTGCTGGTTCTTTTAGTGCCCCGTGGGGTTTGCTCCTCCCCAGGAGGAAGCCTACAGAGGTCTAGCGGTCAGGAGCTGAAGTGAAGTCTGCGTCGTGGCACGTGTCTTTAGCTGGGAGAGGGCCTGCTGTGGGCAGCAGATGGGGCGGCTGGGTGGCGGCCCTGACCACCTCCATCCTAGGGACAGGAGCTCAGAGTCCTAGCAGGCCGGAGGGTCCTCACTGGGGCCAGGCCACACCAAGTGGCTGGCCTGAGATCTGGCCAAACGCAGGCCATCCCCTGCAGCACGGTTGAGGCATCCGGCCACCGGACATCTCCGTGGACAGTCCTGCTTGGCAGTGGCAGCTGGTCGGGGGGAGTGAGTAGCAGCCGGATCTGGCAGAACGCTCTTCCTGCTTTGTGCCAGGTTCCTTGGTGCCTGGGCCATGGCCCAGGAGCAGGGCTGCCTGCTGGGGTATGGACTTAGAAGGGGGCACATGGGTCTCCCCTCGAGGGTCTCACCGCAGCATGCAGTGGTGGGACTGGTGGGACCTGTGGATCCAGAGAGTGTGTCAGGAAACCAGGAGGGGTATGGATGCTTCCTGGCAGCCACTGGTGGGTGCAGGGAGATGGGGGCTGGACTCAGAGGGCTGGGGGGTGGGGGGCCTTGCTTCCCTCCTGGCAGCTGGGGAGGGCTCAGGCCCCAGCCATAAATCTTTAAATTGTGTATTTGGGAGTGGAGGGGACGTTAACAACCCCCTGAAATGATACCCTGAGAGGGTGTTGCCGGGGACCCTGCCTCTGAGGTCGAGAGAAACCAGCGTATTGGAAAGTGTGTGGATGTGGTCATCAGGGACAGAGGCTTCTCAGAATCGGACTCTTGGTGCGGAGGGGGCCGCGGTGGCCTTCCTGCCTGACTAGTTCAGGCTCCCAGTGCTGGGTCACAGCTGCAGCGAGGGGAACAGCTCGAAGGGGCCCGGGTGTTGGCACTGTGGTGCATGGGTCAGCCATCCCGGGCTCAAGGCTGGGCTTTAGGCCTGACAGGCTTGTCCGCCACCCGCACCCCCCCCCATGGGAGGCGGGACCCACACCCGGAAAGGTGGCCAGAGGGTGGGTCTGGCCAGACTGCCCCGGGCGGGTGAGGCAGTGGCCCAGACCTGCCCCCACCACACCCGCCAGAGGGACAGCGACGGGTGGCCTCCTATTTGCTAGCTGTTCCCGGAGCCTCCCTGCAGCGCACAGGATGTTTTCTTAAGTTTTCTTGGTACCTTGGCAGCCTCGTGCTGCTTGGAAGTAGGAACTGTTTGCTTTATTGCGTAAAGCCGGACTGAGGACCCTTCTGGGGAGGCTGGGGAGCCTGAGGAGGGGCGGGCCCGGCTGCCCCGGCCTGCTCAGCCCCGCCCTCCGCCTCCGGCCCTGCTTCCTGTTTGCACTTATGATGCGGGCACCTTGTCTGGGTGGAGAGCTCTAATCTGTAAAGTGGGAAGAGGGGGGTTTGGGGGTCCTGGACGGGAGGTGCTCAGGGAAGAGTGCTCGGAGGTGGGGCCTTCCTCCCCCGCCCTAGCTGCCCTTCTCTGCTGACCTGCCTCCCACCGGGGCCTAGCTGCTCCCTCTGGCCCTAAGCCAGGGCCTCTTTCTGACCCTTGTTGTGAGTGTATTTCTTTCAGGAACCTGGCTGTCCTCAGGTCAGGTCCAGGGCCCGTCCCGGTGTCCCTGGACACCAGATCAGGGGTTTGGTCAAATCGAAGGGAGCCCTGCCCTGTCGCTGAGCTGCGTGTGCAGGTGGCAGGTCCCTCCCGCTGCCGAGGAGGAAAGGGCTGGGTGGGGAGCTGGGAGATGCTGGCGGTGGTGGAGGTGGGACAGAGCCCTGTCTGCTCCCTCCAGCTGTGTGATTGCGGGGGGGGGGGGGGGGGGGGGGGGGG
>PISX010027296.1:0-23143 GCA_004024625.1 Mellivora capensis | reverse complement strand
AGCCTCAGTCTGTTCCCTCCTGGTTGCTCCAGAGCACATAAACTCCCCCTCTTCCTCTGGCAGAGCACTTCCCCAGTCACAGCCTCAGGGGTCACAGGAATTCCTGCTTGTACCCCAGTGTTATGAAAACCACGAGAAGTACTAGTCCAGAGGGCTGGATTCTAGCAGCTGCTCTACTGTGGCTGTCTGGGAAGGTCCAGACCACCAGAGAAGTCCCAACCAGAGATAGCACAATGAGACTTTCACACTGGCCCAGGCTGTGAGTGTCCAGGCTCTCACTGGTCCTAGAGAGCACTGGCTCATGCCTGCAAGAACCTCCCGCAGGGGAGGGTGCAGAGCGCAACTCACACCCTGGTAGTGCAGCACGTGTGCAGAGTGCAAAATTCTGTGGTTCTGGAGAGCTCCGACTGACATCCACAGAGACTCTCTCACGTGCCCTGCCACCCAGAGGCTCTCATGCGCGCTGGCGACTCAGGGACCAATGCCTGACTTCTTTGCCCCACTTTCTCTGGCTCAGCACCAGAGATGGCCATCCTGGGACTGTGGGCTTAATTCCCGGTCCCTAACTGCCCAATTCCACCAATTTCCCCTTAAGATCTTTTGCTCTTTTTGAGTGCTTTCAACCAGACTCCAAGTTAATGCTGGCCCCCAATAACATGGAATGTAATGGTATTACATTGCAATGGGTCAATTCTGGTGGTTCTCTCCCCCTTTTGTTTCTCTTCCCATATCAGTCCAATGTTCCCACTCTGCTTTACCTGTCCACTGGAGTCTTCTGCCCCCATAGAGATCCAGAAGTGTATAATTCTAATCTCAGGCTGATTTCATGGGTGATCAGACTTCTTTAGTAGATAATCAGCTTACTTTAAGGGACCAGTTGAAACAGCGCCTCCTACTTCCCTGCCATCTTGTCTCCCTCCTGGAAGTGTAGGCTTTTTAACAATTTCTATTCTTCTGATCCACGAACAGGGAATGCTTTTCCATATTTTTGTGTATTCTTCAATTTCTTTCATGAGTGTTCTGGAGTTGCTCGAGTACAGACCCATTACCACTTTGGTTAGGATTATTCCAAGGTATCATATGGTTCTTGGTGCTATAGTAAAGGAAATCGATTCTCTAATTTCCATTTCTATATTTTCATTATTAGTGTATAAGAAAGCATCTGATTTGTGCGCACTGATTTTGTAATCTGCCACATTACTGAATTGTTGTATGAGTTCTAGTAGTTTGGGGGTGGAATCTTTTGCTTTTCCATATAAAGTATCATGTCATCTGTGAAGAGAGATAATTTGACTTCTTTGCTAATTTTAATACCTTTTATTTCTTTTTGGTGTCTGATTGCTGTCACTAGGACTTCTAGTAGTATGTTGAACAAGAGTGGTGAGAGTGGGCATCCTTGTCCTGGTCCTGATCTCAAAGGGAACACTGTCAGCTTTTCCCCAGAGAGAATGATATTACCTGTTGGTTTTTCATAGATATATTTTATGAAGTTGAGGAATGTTCCCTCTATCAGTATCAGTTGAAGGGTTTTAAATAGGAACCAATGCTGTATTTTGTCAAATGCACTTTCTGCATCAACTAAGAGGACCATGTGGTTCACCTCTCTTCTTTTATTGATGCATTCAATCACACTGATTGATTTGTGAATTTTGAACCACCTTGCATCCCAGGGATAAATCCCACCTGGTCATGGTGATTAATCTTTCTAATGTACTGTTGAATCCTATTAGCTAGGATCTTGTTGAGAAACTTGGCATCCGTATTCATCAGGCATATTGGTCTAAAATTCTCGTTTTTGTGGGGTCTTTTCATGGTTTGGGAATCAGGGTAATGCTGGGTTTGTAGAAAGAGTCTGGAAGTTTTCCTTAGGTTTCTAAATTTTGAAACAGGTTCAGGGGAATATGCATTATTTATTCTTTGCATGTTTGGTGGAATTCCCCCGAGAACCTGTCAGGTTCTGGGCCCTTGTTTTTTTGGAGGTTTTGATCACTGCTTCAATCTTCTGACTAGATACTGCTCTGTTCAGGTTTTCAATTTATTCCTGATTCAATCTTAGAAGTTTATAGGTTTTTGGGAATGCATCCATTTCTTCCAGGTTGCTTAAGTTGTTGACATATGACTCTTGATAATAATTTCTGATGATTGTTTCTATTTCCTGGATGTTAATAGCAATTTCTCCCCTTATATTCATATCTTTATTAATTTGGGTGCTCTCTCTTTTCTTTTGGATTAGTTTGGCCAGTGGTTTATTGATATTACTGTTTCTTTCAAAGAATCACCTTCTAGTTTTGTTGATATGTTCACTGTGTCTCTAATTTCTGATGCATTGATCTCTGCTTTAATCTTGATTATTTCCCTTCTTTTATGTGAGATTGGCTTAATTTGTTGTTGATTTTCCAGTTCATTATGGTATAAATAGAGTTGGTGTATTTGGGATTTTTCAACTTTTGTGAGTGTGGCTTCGATGGTTATGTATTTCCCACATAGGACCAACTTTTCCATATCCCATAGGTTTTGAACTAATGTGTCTTCATTCTCATTGAGTTCCAGGAATTGCTTAAGTTCTTCCTTGACTTCCTGGTTGATCCAAACATTCTTGAGCATGATGGTCATTAGCTTCCAAGAGTTTGAATTCCTTCCAAATTTATTTCTTGTGGTTGCGTTCCAGTTTCCAAGCACTGTGGTGTGAGAATATAAGGGAATATGTTGTCTTTTGGTGTCAATTGAGCCTTGATTTGTGATGCAGTATGTGGTCTATTGTGAAGAAATTTTCATGTGCACTTGAGAAGAATGAGTATTCTTTTCTTTTAGGGTGGAATATTCTGTATATATCTATGATGTCCATCTCATCCACTGTGTCATTGAAAGCTCTTGCTTCTTTGTTGATTTTCTGCTTCAGATTATCTGCCTATTGCTGTGATTGGCTTGTTAATAGTCCCTACAATTAATGTATTCATATCAATATGACTTTTTAAATTTTATTAACTTTTGGGTTATGTAGTTGGGTGTTCTCATTTATAGGGTACAAATATTTACAATTATTAGATCTTCTTGGCGGATAGAATTTTAAAAATAATGTACTGTCCTTCTGTATCTCTAACGACAGTCTTTAACTAAATATCTAGTTTACCTGGTATGGGATTTACTACCCCAGCTTTCTTTTGAGGCCTGTTGGCAAGAAAGATGGCTCTCCATCCCTTCACTTTCAGTCTTGATGTATCTTTAGGCTCAAAATGTGTCTCTTGTAGAAAGAATATGGCTGGGTCCTGTTGTTTTATCAAGTCTGCAACCCTGTACTCTTTTATGGGAGCATTTAGGCCATTCACATTGAGAGTGATTATTGAAAGATACGTTTTTATTGACATAATGCTGCCTGTGAAGTGCTTGTTTCCATAGATTTCCTATGTAAATTTCTGTTCTATGTCTCTCTTGGGTTATTTCTTCTTTTGTAGAACCCCCCCCTTAATATTTCTTGAAGGGCCCGCTTGGTGGTCACATACCTTTTAAAACCTTGCCCATCTTAGAAGCTCTTTATCTCTCTATCCATTTTGAATGTCTTCCTTGCTGGATAAAGTATTCTTGGCTGCATGTTCTTCTCATTTAGTGCTCTGAATATGTCTTGCCAGCCCTTTCTGGCTTTCCAGGTTTCTATGTACCAGCCTGAAGTTATTCTGATGGTCCTTCCTCTGTAAGCAAGAAATCTCTTTTCCACAGCTTCCCTGATGACCTCTTGTCTGAAATTATGATTCATGATTTTCACAATTAAGTGTCTCAAGGTGTTTCTAGACTCATTGATCCTGGGGTTGTCCTTTTTGCCTCTAGGACATGAACACTTGCTCCAATACTCAGATTGGGGAAATTTTCATCCAGATTTTTTCAACTATATCTTCTAGTCTTATCTCTTTTTCCACCCCTCAGGGATTCCAGTAATTATGATGTAGGAATTATTGGCATCGCATGATGGAATCATGGCATGATGTATTTCCCTTTTAGTGCCATGGCATGATGCAATCATGGCATCATGTATTTCCCTAGTTCTGTTTTCATGGCTTCTAAGCGTTTGTTCCAGGCCCCCTCCTGATCCTTCTTCTCTACCATTCTTTGTCTTCATGATCACTAATTTTATCTTCTGCCTCAGGTACCCTGGATTTTAGAGTATTTAGATGAGATTGGATCTAATTGATAGCATTTGCCACTTCTGCCAGATCAGCTCTCACTTCCCTCTTTAGAGTTTCTATGTTGTCACTAAGGGTCTTCTCCAGCCTAGCCATTGCCTGGATAATTGTTACCCCAAATTCCCTTTCTAACGTACTGTTTATATCCATATCTAGTAGTTCTGTGGCATCGGCCATGGTCTCTGAATTTTTCCTCTGTTGGGGGTTCCTCCTCTTAGTCATTTTTGTGAGGCGTGGTTGAGGGGATGTAAAGCTGAATATATCAACCATGATCCAGGTAAGGAGTGCCCAGAAAAGTTTTGGAGCTATTGGAAGTCACCTCCAAAAAGAAAGAAAAAGAAAAGAGGGAGAGAAAAGGAAAAAAAAAAAACAGAGAAAACCCAGCCAAAAGGAGCCCCCAAAGTAAGATTTATAAGGTATATAAACAAAAATGAACAAACAAACAGACCGACAAAAGTAAAAGACGAGAAAAAAAGAAAAACTCAGCAGAAATGAACTCCCAGAATAAGATTTATATAGTACCAGAATAAAAACAAATACACAGAAACACTGACAGGAGAATAAGATGGGAGGGTGGTTATAAACCCTCGATGTGGGTGAAGGTTATTTCAGTTCTTTCTGGTTGTATCTTGTTACCTTTTTTTAAAGCGCTCAACTTTCCAGAGGTATAAGGAAATTAAAACTGGTTTATATATAAGGGGAGTATTGAATAGGGAAATAGGATTACTGTGAAGCTTACATATATATATATATATATGTATATATATATATATTATATTATATATATGATTTATATATTCTATATTAATATATATTATTTTTATTAATCATTTTATTAGTTAATTAATTTTATTAATTATTATTAATATTAATATATAATATAATGCTATATATATAATATATTTAAACAAAAAGAAAAAGAAAAAAGAAACACAGGTATATGTATGAAAAATGTTCTAGTTAAAAAGTTATTATGGAATATGTTGTATTAAATCTCTAGTTGTAATGGTAATTAGTTTGAAGAAATTAAAAGAACATGAATCTTGAAAACTAATTTTTAAAAAAAGTTCTATATATGAAATAAACGGATTTTTGGGCAATACCCGGAGCTTAATTTATTGTTTTCCCCTGGTGTTGTGATTTTACAGATTTGTGGGGATCCTGAGGTGGTTGTCCTCTTCTTCTTTTAGTTTGTCTTCTGGAGGAAGTCCCTGCTGCATTGTTTTTCAGTTAATCTTGCTTTGGCTGATTCACCCTGCCCCTATCAAGGGGCTTGGCTCTGTGGAAACCGGTTTTCCAGGCTTTTGTTCTCTGCAAGTATTTGTTCTTTGGTGTTTTTTTGTGGTTTTTCTGAGGTTTAGTGGAAAGTAAACTGTCTGCACCCAGAGATCTGCCTCAGGGAGAAATCTCAGTCTGCTCCCCTCTGCTTGGTCCAGAACACACAGAGTCCCCTTTGCAAACTCCACTGAACACCGCCATCTCCCATGGGCAATGCATACTCCCAGCCACTGTCTCAGTGGTTGTGCGAGGCCCCCACTTGTCTCTGCACCCCTGTGTCACTAAAACCTTGAATGATATTTGTCCAGAGAGCCTGATTCTGGTGACTGCCATTGCCGGGACTTCTGTCTGGAGTCCAGACCCATGCCAGGTTCACTGACACCCAGCAGCCACACAGGGCCCAAAAGGCTGCAGGCCGAGGGATCCCGACTGGAGTTTGCACCGGGTTCCCTCAGGTGTGGGCTGGGTACAGTCAGACCCCACAACTGCACAGGTCTCAGATGGATGTGGTCCTAGAGACCACCAGCTGGTACCCACACCGGGATACCCACCCCAGCCTGAGTGGTGGTGCAAGTAGTGGAAAGGCATGGGCTCAGGGACCACGGACTGGAGATACTGCCAGATTATTTCTGGCATGGGTGGTCTGGCATGGGTGTCAGCAGTGACTGTCCTGGGACCATGGGCTTAGGCTCTTTCCCATGACTGCCTGATTCCATCAGTTGCCCCTTAAGATCTTTTGCTCTTTTTGAGTGCTTTTAACCAGGTTCCAATTTAATGCTGGTCCCCAATCACAGGACACTTTTGTATTGGGGTATTTCCAATGGGTTGCTTCTGGTGGCTCCCTTCCCCTTCTGTTTATTCTCCAATATCAATCTGAGGTTTCCCACTCTGCTTTAACTCTCCACTGATGTCTTCTGTCCCATGGAGATCCAGAAGTGTATAATCTTACACCTCAGGCTGATTACATGGGTGTTCAGAGTGTTCTGCTAGATAATTAGCTCACTTTAGGGTACTGGTTGACACAGGGTCTCCTACTTCTCTGCCATCTTGCCCCTCCTCCATCTTGAAATTATTTTAAACATCAGTTCTTTTAGAATATCTCTTGTAGGAGGCCCTTGGACTACTTAGAGAACACTCTGATGTTAGAAAGATGGGAAAAAAAATAAATCAACTCATTAATTCATTAATATGTGTGGTGCACTATGATGTGGGTTTGCACACATCATTTCATGTAATATTTACAATAACTTTGAGATCCTACGTGTTAGAAAGTAAGGAAATGTAGTGTAAGTGCCTGACATTAAGCTTTCCATTGCCAAAGCAACTATTTAAAAGCCTTCGATCTTGAATAATCCTATTGCCAGCTTTCTGATGTAGCCACTAGCTAAACAACTATAAAAGGAACAAAAGTGCTCCTGAGGTCCCCTACTTAGAAAGCCCTGAGTAACTTAAACAACTGGTCACTTGACTGAACCACATTTCACTTATCCTTATTTACACCCATGTTTTAAATTTTCTAGTAAGTAGTAAACCCAGACTACCCTAGGTATTGTACCCTTTACTCCAAAAAATCAGAGGCTTACCCCACACACTCCTCATTGAATATATGTGTTAGGGGTAGTGGATCCTGAAATCGGGAATGTGTTCTGGGTCTGGTATATAAAGAAATTAGAATTATAAACTGGGTAGTGCCATGGATATGACTAGAGAACAACAAATCTATGTTTATAGGGACTTCCAAAAATGACCTTGCCTCAGGCCATGCAACAAGGATGTTGGGATCACAAACACATACTGAAATACTATGTAATGTTGAATTATAATATATTATAAGGAATATGTGTTGCATATTGTTGTATATGTTATATATATATATATATATATAAATATATATACACTATTGTATAATATTTTATATTAACAATTCAACAAATTAAGGTGGGGTTCCACAAATAAGAAATATAGAATTGTTTAAGGTAGTGAAGTACAAAGGTGTTGGTTTATGAGGATGCCTGTAGCTGTGGTAATTAGAGGAAATACTATGATGGAGGGTATGATCTTCACTTAGATGAGTTAATCAGAACATTGGCAGAGGGAAGAGAAGCAATGGAAGACAAGACATTAATCAAAAGAAGACATGATATGAAGTAAAAAACAATGGGAGAGAACTTGTTGAACAAAATATTTTAATATAAGGCATTAATGTAGATTCAGGGGGCAATACGTGGTATAATTCTTTAATTGGTATTATTAAATGATATCAATCTAAAATACTTTCAAAATTAATTTTAATTTTAAAAACTGTGAATTTGTTCAAAAAACTTTTCACTATCAAGGTTTGTTTCTTCCCGTTGTAAATTCAAGATCTACTTTATAGTATGATTTTACATTGCCCTATAAGAAGCATATTGCAGTAGCTTCTAATACCAACCTCCAATCCCCTCTCCATGATTATTTTTCTACAAAATATAATATTATTTATGGATCCTAGAGAATATAAAATATAAGCAGGAAATGCTAGATCATTTTGTAGGAACATATGAACCATAATATTTTAATTTAATAATTATTTTCAATTCATTAAGTTTTCTGAAACATCCTATAACATAGGGATATTTCCAGCATAATATGACCTTTAATGCTGTTTTATTATTCTTATCCAACTTTGTTTTGCTTGCCTGTGTCTTTTGTTGGTACATCCCACACATGTTTTGAGGGCCATTTAAAAAGCCAAATTCCTCTTCAAGTATACTGGATCACCTCCTGTACATGAATGAATTTCCCCTACATCTATGTTCCTTAATCTTAAAGCACTTTAAAAATCATATATAATATATCACAATACTGAATGGGTCAAAAACTATTACATGACGTTATGGATTTAATTTTATGAATATTCCTTTTTATAAATTATCACCTGAATGAATAATATTCCTTGTTGTTGCATTTCAGACATGGTATTTCATAATTTATCCATGGTGTGTATTTCCAATAATTAAAGAAAAGTAAGCCACATGGCTCAATTTTATAGAAAACTGTCTTGTAGAGACTTAGAGGAATTACATAACCTAACTGAAAACTTACAGGAGAAACTTTTAAGCCCATGTCTGTTTGACTCAATGACCATGATGAGCAACAATATTCCAGGGGGTGACCCCTAACAGTATTGGTCACTGGTGGACCAGAATGATAAGACCTATAACCCATCCCAAATCACTATGGACATATAACCTGAGCAAAAACATACCTATGACAGAATGTCACACTGATTGGGGTTTAGCAACCAGGCGATTCTGATACACTCCCTCACAGAGCTTTAATGAAAACTACATTAGATGTTCCATGGAAAGTGCCTTGAATCTCCTCTACAATAGTCAGAACGATATAAATCTGTCACTCTTTTTTTTTTTTGTTAAACTGAGGTCATCTTTCTTTTATTTATTATTTTTTATTAGCAATAAAGGGATTCAGGGACCGTACTGTCAATGTTTGGTCACATAAATGTGATTAAGAGCAAGGTTTGTTATATATATTTAGAGACCATGGCAAAATGAAAGGATAGAGTCACTTGTTCTAAAAATAGTTAAAGCAAGTGTCCTTTAAAGTATTAATATACATGAAGGCATTTTCCCATTTGTTCTGATTTCTCAGGAATTATTTCTGAAAATTATTTCTCAGAAATATATTTTAATGTATTTGTTGTTTAATGTACTTCAAGAAAAAACTAAATTAAAATTAAAGTTTAACATGAATCTCACTGTTTAATCTTAATATTGTGCAGAACTATTTTTTCAGTTACTGTAAATCTGTTTCTATTTTTTAAATTTTTATTTTAATTTCAGCTAGCGAAAATACAGTGTTACATTATTTCAGGTGTACAATATCATGATTCAAAAAGTCCATACATCAGGCCCCTGGGTAGCTCAGTGGGTTAAAGCCTCTGCTTTCGGCTCAGGTCATGATCCCAGGGTCCTGGGATCGAGCCCCACATCGGGCTCTCTGCTCCGTGGAGAGCCTGCTTCCTCCTCTTTCTCCCTGCCTGCCTCTCTGCCTACTTGTGATCTGTCTGTCAAATAAATAAATAAAATCTTAAAAAAAAAGTCCGTACATCACCTGGTGTTCTTTACAAATGCATTCTTAATTCCCATTAGCTATTTCACCCATCTACACCACCGATCTCCCCTCTAGTAGCCATCAGTTTGTTTTCTATCATTAAGAATCTTCTCTTGGCTTGTTTCTCTATCTTTCTCTTCTTCTTTTTTTTTTTCTTTTTTCTTTTTAAATTCCTCATAAGTGTGAAATCATAGGCTATTTGTCTTTCTCTGGCTGACTTATTTTGCTTAGCATAATAGTCTCCAGTTTTATCCATGTAATTGTAAATGGTATGATTTCATTCTTTTTTTATGTCAAGTAATATTCCATTGTATATTCATTCATCAATCCATGGGCAAATGGACACTTGGGCTGTGACATAGCGATTGCAGATAATGTGGCTATAAATATAGGGGTGCCTGTATCCCTTTGAATTAATATCTTTGTATTATTTGGGTAAATACCCAATAGTGTGATTGCTCTATAAGAGGAAAGATCTATTTTTAACTTTTTGAGGAAACCCCATCCTGTTTTCCAGGGTGGTTGTGCTAGTTTGCATTCCTAGCAACAGTGAAGGAGAGTACCTTCTTCTGCACATCCTCAACAGCATCAGTTGTTTCTTGTGTTGTTGATTTTAGCCATTCTGACAGCTGTGAAGTGATATCACATTGTAGTTTTAATTTGCATTTCCTTGTGGATGAGTGATGTTGAACATCCTTTCATATATCTGTTGGCTATCTTGATGTTTTCTGTTGACAAATGTCTATTCATGTCTTTTACCCATTTTTAAATTGGATTACTTGTTTTTCTTTAAGTTCTTTATATATTTTTTGCCACTAAACTTTCATCAGATCATTTGTAAATATCTTCTCACATTCCAGAAGTTGCCTTTTAATTTTGTTGGTTGTTTCCTTCGCTGTGCAAAAGTTTTTATTTTGATGTAGTCACAATAGTTTTGTCTTTTCTTGTTATTTTATAAAAATTTAATCAATATATTTTCTCATTTTATTTTATTTTTCTTTCATCCAAATTTGCATTTACATTCCAGTTAGTTAACATACAGTGTAACGTTAGTTTCAGGTAGAGAATTTAGTGATTTATCACTTACATACAACACACAGTGCTCAACACAACAACTGTCTTCCTTAATATACGTCACCTATTAAACCCATCCCCAGCCCACCTTCCCTCTGGTAATCATCAGTTTGTTTTCTGTAGTTAAAAGTCTGTTTCTTGGTTTGATTCTCTTTTCTCCCCCATCGTCATTTGTTTTCTTTCTCAATTTCCACACATGAGTGAAATCATATGGTATTTGTCTTTCCCTGATGGACTGATTTTGCTTAGCATAATACTTTCTAGCTTCATCTAGGATGTTCCAAATGGCAAGATTTCATTATTTTTATGTCTGAATAATATTCCACTGTAATATTCCATTGCATTCCAATATATATACACACACCATATCTTCTTTCTCCATTCATCAGTTGATTGACACATGGACTCTTGCCATAGTTTAGCTCTAGTTGATAGTGCTCATATAAATACCAGGATGCATGTATCCCTTTGTATCAGTATTTTTGTATCTTTGGGTAAATACCTAGTAGTGTAATTGTTGGATCACAGGGTAGTTCTGTCGCTAATGTTTTGAGGAACTTCCATACGGTTTTGAAAAGTGGGTTCACAGTTTGCACTACCACTAACAGTTAAGAGGATTCTCTTTTCTCCACATGCTTTCCAACACAAGTTATTTCCTGTGTTGTTAATATACCTATTATGTCAAGTGAGAAGTGATATTTCATTGTATTTTTGATTTGTATTTCCCTGATAATCAGTGATATTGAGCATCTTTTCCATCTCCAGGTCTTCTTTGGAAAAACGTCTTTCATGTCTTCTGCCCATTTTTAACTGCACTGTTTGTTTGGGGGCTATTGATATTGATAGTTTCTTTACATAGTTAAGTTATTAATGCTTTCTCAGACATGTCATCTGCAAATATCTTCTCCCATTCTAAAGGCTGCCTTCTAGTTTTGTTGATTATTCCTTTTGCTGTGCAGAATATTTTCATTTTGATGAGATTCCAATAATTTATTTTTGCTTTTGTTTCTTTTCCATTAGGAGACCTATCTAGTTAGGATTTGCTAGAGTTGATATCTAAGAGGTTACTGAATGTGCTTTTCTCCAGGATTTTGATGGTTTCTTGTCTCACATTTAGGTCTGTTCTCCACTGTTTTTTCTCACTTTTTAAATTTAAATTCAATTAGCCAGGTTAGAGTACATCATTCGTTTTTGATAGAAACGAGTGGGTTTAGCATTTCATTGTTTCAGTATAACCCTCAGTGCTCATCATATCATGTGCCCTCTCTAATGCCCAACATCTAGTTTCCCCGTCCCTCCAACCACCTCCATTTCAAAATGCTTAGTTTAATTCCTGGAGTCAAGAGTTTCATATGGTTTGTCTCACTATCTGATTTCTTACCATCCAGTTTCTGGCCCCACCCCTATTGTCCTCTGCACTGTCCCTTATATTCCACATATGACTGAAACCGTATGACAATTGTTTTTCTGATTGACTTCTTTCACTTACATAATCCCCTCCAGTTTCATCCATGTTGATGTAAATGTTAGATATTCATCGTTTCTATGGCTGTGTAATATTTCATTGTATAAATGGACCACGTATTTTTTATCCATTCACCCACTGAAGGACATCTTGGCTCCTTCCACAGTTTGGCTATTGTGGAGATTGCTGCTATGAACATTGGGGTGCATGTGCCCCTTCTTTTAACTACGTCTGTATCTTGGGGGTAAAAACGTAGTAATGCAATTCCTTGGTCATAGGGCAGTTCTATTTTTAACATCCTGAGTAACCTTCATAATATTTTCCAGAGTAGTTGTACCAGCTTGCATTCCCCCCAACAGTGTAAGAGTTTTCTCCTTTCTCCACATCCTCACCAACATTTTTGTTCCCTGACTTGTTAATTTTTGTCATTCTAACTGGTGCAAGTTGGTGTCTCATTGTGGTTTTGATTTGTATTTCCCTGAGGTCAAATGATATGGAGTATTTTTTCATGTGTTTATTGGCCATTTGTATGTCTTCTTTGGAGAAAAGTCTGTTCATGTCTTTTGGCCATTTTTTTGACTGGATTATTTGTTTATTGAGTGTTGAGTTTGAGAAGTTCTTTGTAGATCTTGGATACCAGCCCTTTCTCTGATATATCATTTTCAAATATCTTCTCCCATTCTGTGGGTTGCTTTTTAGTTCTGTTCATTGATTCCTTTGTGTGCAGAAGCTTTTTATCTTGATGAAATTCCAATAGTTCATATTGCTTTTGTTTCCCTTGCCTTTAGAGACATATTTTGCAAGAAGTTGCTTTCTTCAAGTTTGAAGAGGATACTGCCTGTGTTCTCCTCTAGAATTTTGTTGGATTGCTGTCTCACATTGAGGTTTTTCATCCATTTCTAATTTATATTTGTGTATGGTGTAAGCGAATTTTCCAGTTTCATTCTTCTGCATGTGGCTGTCCAATTTACCCAGCAACATTTATTGAAGAGACTGTTTTTTGTTTGTTTATTTGTTTCATTTTGTTTACATTGGATAGTCTTTCCTGCATTGTCAAAGATTAGTTGGCCATAGAGTTGATGGTCCATTTCCGGGCACTCTGCTCTGTTTCATTGATCTGTGAGTCTGTTTGTGTGCCAATACCATACTGTCTTGGTCACTACAGCTTTGTAATATAAAGTGATGTCTGGAATAGTGATGCCTCCAGCTTTGCTATTTCAAGATTGCTTTGACTATTTGGAGTCTTTTGTTGTGCCATACACATTTTCGTATTGTTTGTTCTACTTCTGTGAAAAAATGCAGGTGATATTTTGATAGTGATTACATTAAATGTGTATTTTGCTTTGCGTAGAATAGATTAAACAATATTTTTCTTCTAATCCATGAACAGGGGATGTTTTCCCAATTATTTCTGTCATTTTATATTGATTTTGTAAGTGTTTTACAGTTATCAGAGTACAGATATTTTATCTTGTGGTGAGGTTTATTCCTAGGTATCTTAGAGTTTGGGGTGCAATATTTTTAATTATAATTTTTAAAAATATTTTAATTATTTATTTTTCAGAGAGGGAGAGCACATGCAAGCAGGAAGAGTGGCAGGCAGAGGCAGAGAGAGGAGCAGGCTCCCTGCTGAGCAAGGGCCCAATGCGGGACTTGATCCCAGGACTCTGGGATCATGACCTGAGCCAAAAGCAGTGGCTTAACCAACTGAGCCACCCAGGAGTCCCTTAATTATAATTTTTATGTGCTTATCACAATGAGATATTGTCAAGCAAGTGAAATTTGTGGAGAAAGTTCTCCAACAGCTGATGCATGTACTTACGGCTCCTAAGGATTCCTAAGCTGGGTTAATGGGGTCATATTATGAATCCCATACTGCAAAATGACTTGAGTCCAGTGAAATCTCTTTAGGGTTAAGATTATTTCAAGGATCCTTAACCATTTCCTTGTCTTTCTCTCTCCCTTTCTTTCTTTCTTTCTTTCCTCTTTTCTTTCTTTCTTTCCTCTTTTCTTTCTCTCTTTCTTTCTTATGTTTAGTTAGCCAACATATAGTCCATCATATTTCTGATGTAGTGTTCAATTATTCATTAGTTGTGTGTAATACACACTGCTCATCACAATATGCGCCCTCCTTAATACCATTCACCCAGCTATCCCATCTCCTATCATCTTCCCTTCTGTAACCCTCAGTTTGTTTCCTGGAGCCCACGGTCTCTCATGATTTGTTTCCCTCTCTGATTTCCTCCCATTCAGTTTTACCTCTTTTCTCCTATGGTCCTCGATGTTATTCCTTACATTCCACATATGAATGAAATCATATGATAACTGTCTTTCTCTGCTTGACTAATTTCACTTAGCATAATACCCTCCATTTCATCCATGTCAATGCAAAAGGTAAATATTCATACTTTCTGTTGGCTGAGTAATATTGCATTGTGTATATGAACCAAATCTTTATCCACTCATCTATTGAAGGACATCTATGCTTTGGATGCAATTTAATCAGATTGATTCTCTGATTTTTCTTTCTACCACCTAATTATTGTTGTATAAAAATGAAAAAGATTTCTCTATGTTGATTTTGTGTCCTGTAACTTTACTCAATATTTTACTTGTGTTAATGGGCAGAGACATGAATATGCATTTTATATTCTATTAAGAAAGAAGACATAGAGAGGCATAAAAGACACATGAAAAGATGTTCAACATCACTCATCATCAGTGAAATGCAAATCAAAACTGCATGGAGATATCATCTCATACCTGTCAAAACGGCTAAAAACAACAGGAAAAAACAGATGTTGACAACGATGTGGAGGGAGAGGAATGCATAGTGTTGCTGCCACTATGAGAAACAGTACGAAATATCCTCAATGGAAGTGAAAGAAATTTAAAAAACAAATTAAAAAATTTTAAAAAATGGAAGTATCATATTTATGACCCAACAATTGCACTACTAGATATTTACCCAGAAGATTTAAAATATGTATATTTTAAATCATATATATATATATATATATATATATATATATATACTGATTTGAAGGGACACATACCAGGTGTTTTATAGCAGCATTAAAAACTATAGCCAAATTGTGGAAAGAGTCTAAATGCCCAACGGTTGATGAATTGATAAAGATGTCACATATACATACAATGGGATATTACTCAGCCATCAAAAAGATGGGATTTTTTTTTTTTTTGGTCATTTGCAAAGGTGTGGATGGAGCTCCAGTGTATTATGCCAAGTGAAATAAGTCACTCAGAGAAAGAAAATACCATATGTGAAATTTAGTAAGCAAAACAGATGAATATAAGGGAGAGAACACAAACAAAAAAAGACAGAGGAATTGATGTACATAGTTCTTTAAAATGTGGTGACTGGAATGCCTGGGTGGCTCAGTAGGTTAAAGCCTCAGCCTCTGGTTCAGGACATGATCCCAGGGTCCTGGGATTGAGTCCCACATAGCGCTCTCTGCTCAGCAGGGAGCCTGCTCCCCCCCCCCCCGCTCTCTGCCCACCTCTCTGCCTACTTGTAATCTCTCTCTCTCTGTCAAATAAATAAATACATGAAATCGTTAAAAATAAATAAATAAGAATGTGGTGAGAAGGTGTTGGTGGAAGGAATGCATTCTATAGTGCTATGACTAAATCTCAGTCTCTTGGAGCATCTATGTCTCTGGTCTGTGAGCCTCACAAGTGTTTCTCTTCTTTTTTCCTTTGTTTTTCTCACCTAATGGATTTTTAAAAAATGCATGGAATGGGCTGAATTTGACTATTTCCTGTTTCCCACGTTGATGCTTAGACTGGGCTGTAGTTGGATATTTCTCTTTTCCAACTAGAGATGACGGCTATTTGTTATTTCCATTCCTCTAGTGTGCTATACTCTGATAAGACCCCAGCAGTTTACTTTAGGTTAACTGGTTTCTTCTGAGGGAAGACCTTGTTAAGAACTACAGAATGCTGTCATATATTAAAATGTTTCCTTTTCCTCTCTTTTTGTCAGAACAGTGAAAGGATTGGTCAAGTTCCTTGAGGTAAAACTCACAAATGTTTGGAGGCCTCACATGTGACAGGAGATTCCTGGTGTTTTTAAATCTCGAACTTTTTTACATAGAGATCCTGGAGTCTAATTGACTACAGTCCAGATTCTCCTAGTCCAGCACTGATTCTCATAGTAGTTTCCTCTTGTAAATCTCTGATCAGTTAAGCTATGAGTCCCAATATGTGTCTGTCTCTTCAGTCTTGGTGCAAGGCTTTGTGCTGTGTTGTATCTCTTTTTCATATCCAAGACGGAGTTGTTAATTTTTCAGTGTGCTCACCTTTTTACTTGATAGGATGGATTTATGACTTCCAAGCTACTTACCTGTGGAATCAGAAACCTGAAGTCAGAATTATTTAATTTTTAGTAGAAAGCTATATCTTCTGTCATTTAAAAAAAATTTATCTTGTTTCTTTACACTTAAGTGTGCTTTTATATTCAACATATATTCACATTTTGCATTTTATCCAAAATTATAATACCTTTTAATTAAGATATTTGGAACATATACACCTAATGTAATTACTTTATGTGGTCAATTTTAAGCCTACCTCCTTGTTTTTGTTTCTTCTTTGGCTTTGTTATTTATTGCCTTTTACAGTGGGTTGGTACCCATCCATGACCTGAAACTAGTGGAGCAGAGATTGCACATGGGCCCACAACAGCTCACACTCCCAAAGTCCCAAAATGCAGAGATTCACACAGGTCCCAGAAATTCCCCCCAGGAGAACTGCAATGAGTGTGAACCATGGGAGTTTGTGAAGGTTGGTGCACGCAGAAGTTGAGATAGTTTGACTCAGAAAGTTTATTGAAATTGGGTCCATGATCTTGTGGCTCCAGACCAGAGATCAAGTCACAGCCATTTTTGCTCTGACCCTCTGAAGAAGCACGGAAAGCCACCAGGGAACAAAAGCCCACATAGAGGGCCAGCTAACATTAAGCCCATCCTCCTGACAAAGGGCAGGAGAGCTCTCCCCAGGCAAAGATACTTGAAAAGCAGCCCAAAAGACCCCTCTCCCAGAAGACAGCCTGGAAGAACAGGTGAATGACAAGGTTAAGGATCCCACAAATCTGTAAAACTCCAGAGACAGGGTAAAACAGATTCAGGTATTTCCTTACCTGGTTGATATTTTTGACATTGTTCTTTCACTTACCCATCTTTCACTGGGCAGAGTGTCTAAGAGGAACTCACAACAAAGAAGAGGGCCAGAGGTGATGTTCACTACCAGAGCTAATCAATATAGATATAAGTAGGATGTCCGATATGACATACAGGATAGGAAAAACAGCTAACCACTAGGCTTGAAGAAAGCATACATTACAATACTGAATCCCTGGTGGCAGAAATGAGATCTAATCAGGCTGAACGTAAAACTGCTTTGAATCAGATGCGGCCCAAATTGAATGTTCTAACAGCTAGAGTCAATGAGGCAGACGAGATAATATGTGACCTAGAGGGCAAGCTAATGGAAATTAAACAAGTTTAGGAAAAGAGGAAAGACAACTAATAGCTCAAGAAGAAAGGCTTAGAGAATTTAATGATGCCTTGAAAGAAATGAATGTCCTTATTATTGGGATCCCAGTGTGTGTGGAAGGAGAGAGAGGATTATAAGGTGTATTTGAGCAAATCATGGCTAAGAACATCCTCTATTCTGTGGAGAGAAACAAGCCTCCATTTCCAAAAGGCAGAGAAGCCAGTTCTCCAAATCAATAAAAATAGATCAACATCCCAAAATATAATATTGAACCTTGCAAATCTTAGAGCCAAAGAAGCTATTTTGAGAGAAGCTAGGGAGAGGACGTTCCTTACATAAGGAGGGAAGAACATCAGAATAACCACAGACCTATCCAAAAGAACATGGCCAGCCAGAAAGGGATGGCAAGATATATTCAAGGTATTAAAAGAGAATAGCATTAAAATTTCCTTCAAGGCTGTCATTCAGAAGGAAAAGCGAGATAAAGAGCTTCCAGGACAGACAGAAAATGAAAGACTATGTGACTACCAAGCCAGTCCTGCAAGGAATATTAAGGGGGATACTGTACATTAAAAGAGACCTTAAGAGTAACATAGACCAGAAAATAATAGATAATCTACAGAAACAGGGACTTTATAGGCAATATATTGGCACTAAATTAATATCTTTTGATGATTACTCTGAATATAAGTGGGGTGAATATTCCAATAAAAAGAAACAGATTTTATCAGATTGGACAAAAAAAAAAAAAAAACCAAGAGCCATCCATATACTATGTACAGGATACTCATTTTATACCTAAAGACACTTCCAGGTGAGAGAGTGGAGAACTATTTACCACACTAATGGCCTTCAAAAGAAAGCAGTGGTAGCAATCCTCATATGAGACAAATTAGACTTTAAACCAAATATTATAGTAGGAGATGGGGGGGCACTATATCATACTTACAAGGTCTATCCTACAAGAAGATCTAACAGTTGTAAATACATATGTCCCCAACGTGGAAGCAGCCAATTATATATACGAACTAGAAATCAAAGTAAAGGAACATATTGATAAGAATACACTAATAGTAGGGGATTAAATAACCCACTTGCAACAATGGACAGAGGATCTTAGCAGAAGATCAACAAAGAAACAACGACTGTTTATGACACACTGGACCAGATGGACTTTGCAGGTATATATACAGAACATTCCATCCTAAATCAACACAATACTCATTCTTCTTGAGCGCACACGGGTTTTCTCCAGAATAGAACACTTAGTGGGTTACAAATCAGGTTTCTACCCATACCAAAAGATGGAGATTATTCCTTGCATGTTTTCGGGCCACATTAATTTGAACCTGGAATGCAACCATAAGGAAAATTTTGAAAGGAACACAAACATTTAGGGTTTAAAGAGCATCCTTCAAAGAATGAATGGGTCAACCCGGAAATTAAAGAAGAACTTAAACTATTCATGCAAGCCAATGGATACGAAATCACATCAGTTCCAAACCTATGGGATACCCCTAAAGGCAGTCCTAAGGGGGGAAACCTGCCATCCAAGCCTCTCTCAAAAAATTAGAAAAATACCTAAATGCACAACCTAACCTTACACCTAAAGCACCTGGGAAAAGTACATGAAATAAAGCCTATATCAATTAGGAGAAGGCAAATAATAAATACTAGAGCAATTAGCAAAGAAATAGAAACCAGAACAGCAGAACAGATCAACAACACTAGAAACTGGGTCCTTGAAAGAATAATACCAAAAGACCTCTGGCTAGACTTATCCAAATTAAAAGAGAAGCAACCAAAATTGATAAAATCATGAACGAAAGGGGAGAGGTCATGACCAATACCAAGGAAATACAGAAAACTGATAGAACTTATTATGAATAAGTATGTGCCAACAAATAAGGCAATCTGGAAGAAATGAATTTATTCCTGGAAATTTATAAACAGCCAAGACTGACACAGGAAGAAATATAAATCTGAACATGCCCATGCCAAGCAAGGAAGTTGAAGCAGTAATCAAAAACCTCCCCTAAAAAACAAGAATCTAGGGCCAGCTTCCTTCCAAGAGAAATTCTACCAAACATTTAAAAAAGAAATAATACCTATTCTACTGAAGCTGTTTCAAAAAAATACAAGTGGAAGGAAAACTTCCAAACTCTTTCTATGAGGCCAGCAGTAAGTACCTTGAGCCTTTAACCAAAGACCCCACTGAAAAGGAAAATTACAGGCCAATATCCCTGAGGAACATGGATGCCAAAATACTGACCAAGACACTAACCAAGAGGATCCAGCAGTACGTTAAAAGGATGATTCACGATGACCAGGTGGGGTTTATTCTTGGGATTCAAGGCTTCTTCAAAATTCACAACTCAAGCAGCGTGATAGAGCATATTAATAAAAGAAACACAAGAACATAAGGTCCTCTCCATCTTTTGCAGAAAAGGAATTTGACAAAATACAACATCCTTACTCCCTAAAACTCTTCAAAATATAGTGATAGAGGGAATATTCCTCAACATCATAAAAAAAATCCATAAAAAGTCCACAGTGAAAATCATTCTCAATGGGGAAAAACTGAGAGCTTTCCCCTTAAGTTCAGGAACACGACAGGGATGTCCACTCTCAGCACTGTTTTTCAAGATACAACTATCAGTCCTAACTTCATCCATCATACAACAAAAAGAAATTAAAAGAAAAATCAAATTGACAAAGAAAAAGTTAAACTCTATCTCTTCACAGATGACATGACACTTTATGTGGAACACCCAAAAGACCACCTAAAAATTGCTAGAACTCATACAACAATCCAGAAATATGGCGGGATATAAAATCAATGCACAGAAACCAGTTGCATTGTTATACAAGACCAATGTTACTGAAGAATGATAAGTTAAGGAATTGATCCTGTTTATAATTGCACCAAAAACCATCACATAACTAGGAGTAAACCTAACCAACGAGGTAAACAATCTGTATTTTGGAAAGTACACAGGATTTATGAACAAATTGAGGCAGACACAAAGAAATGGAAAAGCATTTCATGTTTATGGATCAGAAGAATAAGCATTATTAAAATATCTTTCTTCCTCGCAGCAACTAAAAATTTAATTCAATCTCTATCAAAATACTGTGGACATTTTTCACAGAGCTAGAACAAATAGCCTTAGAATTCGTATGGAAGCAAAAAGATCCTAATTCTCCAGGGAATGTCGGAGAAGAAAACCAAAGCTAGTGGCATCATAATGCCTGACTTCAAGCTGTATTACAGAGCTTTGATCATAGACAGCATGCTAATGGCACAAAAATAGACAGATCAATGGAACAGAATAGACTGTTCAGAAATGGACCCTGAACTCTAGGGTCAATTAATCTTTGACAAAGCAGGAAAGACTATCCAAAGGAAAAAAAAGACTCTTCAATAAATGGTGCTGTGATAGTTGGACAGCCACATGCAGAAGAATGAAACTGGGTCATTCTCTCACACCATACACAAAGGTAAACTCAAAATGGATGAATGACATAAATGTTAGACAGGAATCCTTCAAAATCCTAGGAGAGAAGAAAAGAAGTAACCTCTTCAATCTTGGCTACAGCAACTTCTTGCAAGACTCATCTCTAAAGACAAGGGAAATAAAAGAAAAAATGAACTATTGAGGCATCATCAAGATAAAAATCTTCTGCAGAGCAAAGGAAACAGTCAACAAAACTAAAAGACAACCAACAGTATGGGAAAATATATTTGCAAATGACATACCAGATAAAAGGCTGGTATCCACATTCTATGAAGACCTTCTCAAAATCAACACCCACAAAACAATCCAGTCAAAAAATGGGCAGAAAACATGAACAAACACTATTCCAAAGAAGACATGAAAGTGGCCAACAAACACATAAAAAAAAATGCTCCATATCACTCGCTATCAGGGAAATACAAATCAAAACCACAATGATATTCTATAAGATACCAGTTAGAATGGCTAAAATTAACAGGACAGGAAACAGCAAATGATGCCAAGGATTCAGAGGAAGGGGAACCCTCTTATACTCTTGGTGGGAATGCAAGCTGGTATAACCACTCTGGAAAACAGTATGGAGGTTTCCTTAGGAAGCTAAAAATAGAACTATCCTCTAACCCAGCAATTACATAACTGAATATTTGCCCCAAAGATAAAGATGTAGTGAAAAAAGGGACATATGCACCCCAATGTTCATAGCAACAATGTCCACAGTAACCAAACTATGGAAGGAGCCTAGATGTCCTTCAACAGATGAATGGGTAAATAGTATGTGGTCTGTATATACAATGGAATATTACTCAGCCATCAGTTTGATGATATGTATCGTATCATTTACATCAATATGAAGGATACTATGCTAAGTGGAGGATAGTATGCTAAGTGATATAAGTCAAGCAGAGAAAGACAATTATCATATAGTTTCACTAATATGTACAATATAAAGGATAGTGCAGAGGACAATGGGGAAAGGGAGGGAAAAACTGAATGGGAAGAAATCAGAGAAGGAGACTAACAATGAGAGACTCTTGACTCAGGAAACAGAGATTTACAGATAGGGTGGTGGGTGGGGATTGGGGTAACTTGGTGATGGTCATTAAGGAGTGTATATGATGTGAGGAGCACTGGGTGTTATATGCAACAAATATATAATATGGCATTATTTCAAAGCCTATTGATGTATTATGCTGGCTAATTGAATTTAAATTAAAAAAAAAGACTAAAATAGAGGCAGAAGTCGTGAATGATGTTTCCCTACAGAAGATATCCAGATGGCGGCCAGGCACATGAAAAGATGCTCATCATCACTCATCATCAAGGGAAGGTAACTGAAAACTTCAATGTGATATCACCTCACACCTGTCAGAATGACAAAAATGAAAAACAAAAGAAACAAGAAGGGTTGGTGAGGATCATGAGATAGTGGAACCCTCTTGCTCTATTGATGGAGCAAGATGGAAATGCAAATTGGTGCAGCTACTGTGGAAAACAGCATGGAAGTTCCTCAAAGTTAAAATAGAATTACCCTTCAACCCAGTAATAGCTCTACTGGAATTTACCTCAAAATGCAGAAACATTAACTCAGAGGTGTACATGCACCTCCCCAATAATTATAGCAACATTATTTACATAGATAAATTATGGAAACAACCCACGTGTCCATTAATTGATGAAGAGATAAAGCAGAGTTACAATGGGATAATAGTTGGCCATAAAATTTAAATCTTTAGGAGGCTCAATAATCAGGTCATGATCTCAGTGTTCTGGGACTGAGTCCCCTGTCAGGTCCCCAGTCAGCAGGAAACTTGCTCCCCCACCCCCGCCACTTTCCCCATTCTCATATTGTCTCTCAAATGAATACATTCTTTAAAACATAATGAGCTGGGGACAGGATGGTGGGGAACTAAGAGGAAGCGCCTTTTCTACCTGTACCCTAAAGCTGATTACCTACCAAGGAACTCTAATCACTCATGAAATCACACTGAGATCAGAATTATACA
>PISX010027295.1:0-23171 GCA_004024625.1 Mellivora capensis | reverse complement strand
ACATATTCCCAATGTCTGTATTGATTAGGTCCCTAGCCTTTGGTACTGTCTCTTGTTCTTTTTTTTGTGGTGAGTTTTTCCGCCTTGTCATTTTTTCCAGATAAGATTATATGAAGGAGCAAATAAAATACTAAAAGGGTGGCAAAGACCCTAGGAAAATGCCCTTTAAAGAAAAAATTGAATTAACTGTAAGACTAAAAAATCATGGGGAGAAAGCCATGAATTCCACGCTTTGCTTTCTCATCCTCTGGAGTTCCGCTGCTCTCCTTGTTAAGTGAACTTGGTCTTGGCTGGATTTCTTTTGATCTTCTGGGGGAGGGGCCTGTTGTAGTGATTCTCAAGTGTCTTTGCCCGAGGCAGAGCTGCACCGCCCTTACCAGGGGCCGGGCTAAATAATCTGCTCGGTTTCGCTTTCGGGAGCTTTTGTTCCCTGAGCACTTTCCGTAGAGTCCGGAGGACGGGAATGAAAATGGCGGCCTCCTAGTCTCCGGCCCGGAGGAGCTGATATTGGGGGCTCCACTCCTCAGAGAAAAGACCCGGCTACTCCCATCTCCCTCGCCTCTGGCCGTGCTCTGAGCTCACCCAGCCTGCGACCAGTTCAAGGTAACCCCGAGCTGAGAGCTCACTCCTCGGCTCTGTCTCTGTAGCCGGCTTCCCGCTCTGATACCTGCTAGCTCTGCGACACTCAGACACACCCGATCCTTCTGTGACCCTGCGGGGCCTGGGGCCATGCTCACCCCGTGTGGGCTTCACCCCGGTTTAGCCTCTGGAGCGATGTCCCTCCGTGGAGCAGACTTTTAAAAGTCCCGATTTAGTGCTCCGTGGCTCTGCCGCTTGCCGGGAGCCGGCCCCTCCCCCGCGGTCTATCCTCCCGTTGCTTTTGATTCACTTCTCCGCCAGTCCTACCTTCCAGAAAGTGGCCGATTTTCTGTTTCCAGAATTGCTGTTCTTCCTCTCTTTGATCTCCTGTTGGATTTGTAGGTGTTCGCAATGGTTTGATAAGCTATCTAGCTGATCTCCTGCTACCTGATGTCGTCTCAGCTGCTACTTCTCCGCCATCTTGACCGCAATCTCCAGAATATTGAATTCTAAGGGACATCTAAATCCAAATGTCTCTCTATACTCTCCCAAAAAAATCAACAAGGGAAGGAAATAAAAACACCCATAACCCAAGCCTACAGAATAAGTATGAGTCGGAATATTGCAATCATTAATGCATATGTAATTAGGAAATAATACCCAAACCTACCAAAACCAACTCCAGAAGCCCAGACCATGATGGAGAACCATGTAAAGACTTCAGAGGCCTAGAGGAGGCAGAACACAAATTATATCTCCAACCAGAAAGCCCCTGACCCTTTGCGGGGAAATGAAAAGGAGGGTCTGGGTCTTCGTGGATCACATCATTGAGATGAATGGATGGTTGGATGGATGGATAGAAGGAATAATGAATAGACTGATGGAGAGATAGAAAAACACACCATGAATGATATGAGGTGATTTTCATATTGACTGGATACTCAGTCCTATTAGGGAGTTATTCCTTCTTAGTGATAATGATATCTGCATGGAAAGAATAAAATCAAATTCCTATACCTTGTCATACATGAAAAAAGGTCCAGGTGGATTAAGTTTTTATCTAAATGTAAAAAGCAAAAGTTTTGCATTTTTCAGCAGAAAATACAGGAGAATTTCTAACACTATGGAATAAAAAAGGAGTGCTTCAACAACACAGAGACACAACAATATCAAGAATCATAAAGAAAATTGATACATTTTGTTACATTACATCTACGTCTTAAAAGACACTATAAACAAAATGAGAAGACAAATCATAGGGGGAAGAAATTTGCAATGCACATAGCCAAAAGAAGATTAAGTAAAAAGCAAACAATGCAACAACCACCACCAGAAAAGTGAGTAGGTGATATGAACAGGCAATTCAGAGGAAGTAACACTTAGGCTGGCCAATAAGCATACGAATAGGTAATATACATTTCCTAATAATTAGAGAAAATAATTAAAATGACAAGAGTATACTATTACAGGCCCAACACTGTGACAAAAGGAAATGTAAACACTGACAGTTCCAAGTGTAAACAGAGCTGTTGAACAAGAGAGTGAAAACTGCTGGACAAAATGTGTATCAGAGCAACCACTTTACAGAACAGTGAGACAACATGTGGTTAAGGGAGATGTGCCCCACCAATCCCATTTTTCAGAGCTATATTTAGAAAAACTTTTAATTTGTACCAGGAAGTATGGGTCGGAATAGTAATTGTCATATCATTTATAATAGCAAAAGGTGAAAAGCTCAATATGATCACAAAAGTCTGGACAACCAAATTAGTTACATTCAAATAATGAAATACTAAATGACTAAACTAAAATAGAAAGATTGAAATAAATTACTGAAATGGCAAGTTTTGCCATAATTAAACTCCAAAAGTACAGTGTTCAGTTAAGTAAGAAAGTTGCAGAATAAGTACCGTATGATACCACTTGTGTGAAAATTTTTAAATTCATAAGAACACATGTGTTACATATAAAAATTCACATATAGTAAGTATAAAATAACCAAAACAGGAAGTATAAACACCAAATATAGTCCTCTCTGGGGAAAAAGGGAGGGCAACGGGACAGAGGGATATATACCAGTGCCTCTCACTATATTTGTAATGTTTTATTTCTTTTTTAAAAATAATAAGGGTGGCTTAGTCAATTAAGAATCTGCCTTCAGCTCAGGTCATGATCCCAGGTTCCTGGGATCGAGTCTCACATTGGGCTCCCTGCTCAGGGGAGAATATGCTTCTCCTCTCCTACTGCCCCTCCCTTCCACTCATGTTCTCTCTCTCTCTCTCAAATAAATAATATCTTTTTAAAAAATGAAGCAAATTTGACAAATTAAGACTTAGCAAATCTTGGTGATAGGTATACAGGTTTTACTATAAACTAGTTTAGACTTAAATGCTTGAAATATTTTGTAAGTTTTGTATTTTTCAAGATAAAAAAAGTTAGTCTACTGGCAGTCTGGGGACATTTGGGAAAGGATGAGTCTGGAAACAAGGAATAAGTACAGGAGAGAGCTAGCAAAGAACTGAATTATGCTGGGACAGTGGGAAGGAAGAAAGGGGCCTGGATTCAAGACATGGTTAAAAGCTGGTCTCTGTACCCTTGGTTTCCAGCTGAGGAGGAGTGATGTAAAGACGAAGACGAGACTGGGGCAGTGTAAGCTGCCCACCAAAAGGGAAATTCCTGAAGGAGGAACAGAGGACTATTTGGGGAATAATGCAATGAGTTCAGAGTTGGATATTTTGAATTTGAGGTGTGAATGAAGTATTCTGGTGAAGGGTCATGTGGTTGGGTGGAATTATGGTTTGAAGTTCAAAGAAAATGTCTCTGTGCTAGAGATGCAGAATTCGGAGTAATCATAAAAGTGATAGTGAGGCCATGGAAGTTCCAGACCTTTGATAAGACTTGTATGAATTCCAGCAGAGTTCAGTGTTTTCTCACTGAAAGACAGTCCCTAATTATGTGAAGGATGTCAACTATGCAGGGGTGTGTGTCAAATGTGACATTCCAGGTCACCTACAAGACCTCCTCTGGGCCTCAGACCTTTTTCTGGTCTGAGAGAAGAAAATTCATCCCAAAGAGAATCATCTTCCAAATCCCAGACAGAATCTGCTCCCCTGTTGCTTCTACCTCTGTGTTTACCCTAAGCAGGTCATCGCCAAGAGCATTTCAATCTTTAGCAGCCCAGATAGTAAGTAATAGCCAGCCTGGAATCTGGAAGCACGAGCAGGAAAGACAATGTCAGGGTCAGCTTCATGGGCAGGCAAGAAGTACAGGGACACGAAGTCCCACTCTCAGAAGCACCCTACAGTTGGTCAAAAACTCTGCTGTTGCCACCTCTAATTCTCAAAATTTCATCTTTGAACTTCCATTTTGTAAGTGACGTTCAATGAGCCAGTGGAATGGAGAAGACGCATGTGAGCATGTCCTTTGTACCTTGCCAATATTTACATAGAGGACCAGTAACTGCTATGTAGTTTCCAAAACAGATTTAACATGTACAAGCTTGGGTTTCTCTGAACTCCCATACATTGTGAATCCACCAGAATTATTTGCTCATTCTATATCAGCATATTTCAGACTAAATAAGTGGGGACGCTGACAGCTCCTAGAGGTCATGCTTTTCATTTGAACCAGAACTCACTTCAAATGATGAATGAAAGTAATGGTATTCTCAGAAACACAAAATCAGATTCTTTCTCATTCATACTATTTGGCTAAAATTTTTGACATGAAAGAAAAAGGAATGATAGGATGAGGCATAGTCCTTCCTTTTAGTTCTTCCTCATTCTTCAGTAAGCCAAAGGGAGAGTACTGGCAGAATGTGTGAGTGACAAGGAATGAATCAGTTTTGTAATCTCAGTTGCTTAGGTAGAAATGAAATGCATATGGACATATGAACTGTGAAATACTGGTGATGAGTTAAATAATTATTGAACTTGGCATAGCACAATATAAAGATGAATGGTAAAATTCAAATTGTTTTAAAGATTTTATTTTTTTATTTGACAGACAGAGATCACAAGTAGGCAGAGAGGCAGGCAGAGAGAGAGGAAGGGAAGCAAGCTCCCCGCCAAGCAGAGAGCCTGATGTGGGGCTCGATCCCAGGACCCTGGGATCATGACCCGGGCCGAAGGCAGAGGACTTAACCCACTGAGCCACCCAGGCACCCCTAAAATTCAAATTTTTAATTTTTTTTACTGAAAATGATGATTATCTCTATTGTATCTTTTAAGTAATGAAATAATTTTTTAATTAACATATAACGTATTATTAGTTTCAGACGTAGAGGTCAGTGATTCATCAGTCTTTTATATAATGCCCAGTGTTCATTATAACACATACCCCAATGTCCTTCACCCATTTACCCCATCCCTCCACCCCTCTTTGCTCCAGTAACCCTGAGTTTGTTTCCTATTATTAAGTGTTCTCATGGTTTGTCTCGCTCTCTAGATTCAGCTCATTTCATTTTTTTTCTTCTTTTCTCCTGTAATCCTCTGTTTTGTTTCTTAAATACCTCATATTAGTGAGATCATATGATAATTGTCTTTCTCTGATGGACTTATTTCACTTAGCATATTACTCTCTAGTTCCATCCATGTCACTGCAAATGGCAAGATTTCATTTTTGATGGCTATGTAATATTCCTGTGTGTGTGTGTGTGTGTGTGTGTATACACATGTCATCTTTTTTATCTATTCATCTGTCAGTGGACATCTGGGCTCTTTCCACAGTTTGGCTATTGTGAATATTGCTGCTGTAAACATTGGGGTGCAAGTGCCCCTTTGGATCACTACAGTAATGAAATAGTTTTAAAAGGAAAAGCTTTATATATTAGTACTCTAATAGCAATTTTTCCTGGGTTTTTTTTTTAAAAGATTTTACTTATTTGTCAGAGAGATAGAGAGCACGAGAGAGCGAGCACAGGCAGACAGAGTGGCAGGCAGAGGCAGAGGGAGAAGCAGGCTCCCCTCCGAGCAAGGAGCCCGATGCAGGACTCGATCCCAGGACTCCGGGATCATGACCCGAGCCGAAAGCAGCCACTCAACCAACTGAGCCACCCAGGCGTCCCCTTTCCTCTTTTTTTTTTTTTTTTAATGAGAACCCTGCATTTTCATGTGGCACTAAACCTCACAAATCATGTCATTTCTTATCTACCCAATTGCGACAAAAGTTTCTTCCTTATTTATTTACCAACCTAGAGCTTTTTAAAAAATCCTTTCACAATTGTCAAGTTTCAACTTGTTACTGAGGAATTGGAAAAGGTAGAAGGAGAAACAGCAAGAGAGATGGGTAAGCATTAGAACACACAATTAATGCTGAAATGCTAAAGTAATTGACTGGTTTTAAAGCATAAGTAGGTTAAATGCCTTTACATTTTAGGATTATTTCATCAATGATGTGAACAGATCTCTGATCTCTTACCCACCACACTGTAGAAAAGGAAACAAAATACTCATGGTGCTTCTGTTTCTGTACATTGGAATACTCCATTTCAACCCGTCTCTATCTTCCTGTTCTGCTTCACACATTTTGTATGGATTAACGGAGCCAACCTTTACTCCTAGCCTAAAACTCTAACATCTACTCAATTAAATGCTCTGTGTCCCAGTTAAAGCTTTCTGTTTCTCTTCCTGGAAGAAAGTTCACTATATCTGTTCATTTTCCTCTCATTCCTGTCATTTCCTCTCATTCTGCTTCTTTTGGGGGAGCAGAACTCTTCTCAGGTACACTCACCCTACTCACAAACTTTGGGGCTAGAAGTAGGGGAACTTTCCAGAAAGCAATCATGAGGATCCGTCCTGTGCCCTACAACTCTAGAAAGTGACTTGGTTGTTCCCTTACAATTGCAGGCTTTGCTTCTCTTCACAATTGAGACGAGTTTGGGATTGTTTCTGTGCAGTCTGACTGATTAATGAGTCTGTTTACCCCCAAACAAGAGTTAGAAAGATGACCAGTAAAGAGTAGTGATGAAATTTATGGTCCCTTTTTAACACACCCTATCCCTGATCAGGACTGACCCTCTTACCTGGGAGCCCCAGGTCAAGGCTCCCTTACTTGAGCTCCAAGGCGGCACCCCTGCTTGGATCCCTGTTCAACTCTTCAGCACCGGCATGCCAGAACTTGAGGGCGCCATACATCACACCATTGCCCCCTGGTGGATGACACGATGTAATCGCTTTTTCGTGCTCCACACAGAGGTGGAGTATTTCTCCAATCTTGAATATTAATTTGATATCTGAATCCTGGTAACTGACCACCCTAATATATGTCTTCTCTAGAACAGTGAAACATTTTGCCATAGACTGGGCAGTTAAGATTCTCATTTAATTGACAATATTTCTAAATCATCAGCATTTTACACACTATGTTTTTTATTACCATTTCTATTGCCCACTGAGAGTCCATTTCTCCAGCCCCTGGCATGCTGCTTATTACAAAAATTCTGGATGGCAATTATTCAGCCACTAAGCATCTAGGAGATCTGGTCCCTAGCAGGAGAGCTGGTCAGAAACTTCAAATTATAAGAGCAGTTCAGTCACTGACCTCCTTTTTGCTTCATGGAATCACACCTATTTCTAAGAACTAGACAAGTGTGGTGTTTTGGGAGAAAAAGAAAGAAAAGAAAAGAAAAGAAAGGCAATGTCCAAGCATTTTGGCTAAAACCTCTCCCCTAACACCTCTTCCCCCAGGCTAGAATTCAATTAGATACTGGAAAATTCATGTTAAAAAATTCTACTTCCTTATCTGATAAAAGATATCTAGCAAAAGCTACTGCTGTATTATTTTTAATAGAGGAATCTTAGAAATTTTTCATTTAAAAATCAGTATTGAGAAAAGAACTACTACAACCACTTGTATCCAACATGGTACTTCTGTTCTTGCACACTGGGATACCCCATTCTGACCCACCTAAATTTTCCCATCCTTGTCAGCACATTAAGGGAAGAAAATAAATTTTAAAAGCTCTGAAGACTGGAAAGGAGGATACCAAATTCTATTTATTCATAGATATTAAGATACAAAAGTTTTTTAAATCATTGAGTTAATTAGAGAATATAACAAAGTGACTGGCTATAAAATCAATATTTAAAATTCAATTGTATTTCTGAATACTAGCAAAAACCAAAAAGTTAGAAAGCATACTTTTTAAGAAGAGTCCAATTTCCATAGCAACAAAAACATTAAGTACCTGGGAATTAATCTAATAAAATATGTTTAAACCTTTTATGACAAAAATTGTGAAACTTTATGGCAAGCCATTAAAGGATATCTAAATAAATAAAAAGAATATCTTAGTAGATAGGAAAACTCAAATCTTAAAAGTCCCAACTCTTTCTAAGTTAATATATGGGTTGTATGCATTACAACTCGAATTTCCCTAAGGATTTTTCTAGGAAATTTACAAATGTTAAAATTCCCATGGAAAGGCTAAAGCCAAGGATTGCCAAGCTGTTCCAAGAGATGGGGATGAGGAGGGAGAGAGGAAGTAGGTGAAGACTTGTTTTATTAAGATTTATTACAGAGCTAAAGGGTGATTGGCAAATTGGCAATGGAACAGAGAAGGGAGCTCAGAAACAGACCTATAATATATTTAGAAATGATGTGACAGCTTAGTATTGCAGATAGTTGGGAAAAGAATAAGCCATTCAGTAAATGGTACTGAGATGATGGGATATTCATTTTAAAATAACAGAAATTTTCTCTCTATCTCACAGTGCACACAAAAATCCATTAAAATGAATTAAAGGCTTGAATGCAAAAGGTAATTAAAATAGACATGGTTAAATATTATTCTTGGTTTGGGACTAGATGATGTTTTAATCCAAAGGACAGCTCTAAATCCAAAATCTCAGATGAGACCTTATAAACTATAGTACAAATAAACCAAGAAGACAAATGAAAAGCAGCCATGATGCAATGTCTCACTCAAATAACTAATCAGCAAATACATAGTAATTAAATATAATAAATCTTCATTAAGTCTGTGAAAATTATCCAAAGTGGAGAGGTAGTCTTGGGTGCATACAGTCTTAGACATCTTATAACTTCCTATCAAAATGTTCTTTTATCATTGAAGAATAACCCTTGTTAGTAGATCTTAGTTGTGCTCACCACACACACACAAATGGTAATCACGTGAGGTAAGGATGTTGCTGAGATCTCAGACCCTGAGGCCTCAATCCATCCTGTCCAAATGATGTCCCTGGAGGCTCTTGGTCTCCCCACAAGAAAGAATTTAAGGACAGACACAACACAGTGGACAAACAGTACAAGCTGGAAAGTTTATTAAAGTGAAAATTACACTCCCAAGAAGTGAGAGCAGGTAAACTCAAGGGAGAGCTGTGCCCACTGGGGTTTGTCTTTCATTGACAGTTGTTAACAAAGGAGTGGAATATTTGTTACTTGAGGCAAGATTTTTTGGAAGCAGGTGGTCTCTTCCAGGAATGTAGGTTACCTGGCTTTTCTTCCTTATTTAGTCAGAGGTTTCCTGTCCTAGTACCCTTAGGGAGAAGATTTTAAAATATTAATGTGGTATAATAGAATAATGTGAACTTTAGCCTACTTGGTCAGCCATCTTGGGCCTGTCTCCATCCCATTTCTTGTGGTTTTGTTTTGGAGCTGCCGCCTGGACCAGACTTCCTCCTAGCTGGCCACAGCTTCCTGGTTACTGGCCACCAGGTATCCTGGTAGAACCTAATCGACTGCTTACTCCAACAAAAAAAAGTGTTAATTAACTTGATTGTAGTGATCTTTTCACAAAGTACAGGTATGTTAAATCATCATAAATAAACAAGTAAATAAATTAATTTAAAAAAGTAATAACCCTTTTTACCCTAGTAAAGCCTTTGTTCTTAAAGTCCACTTAGTGGGATATTAACATTACTACTGTCATTGAAATTTGATGTACCTTTCCTTTTACTTTCAACTTCTATGCTATACTTTTTCTTAGAATTTTTTTTTTTTTTTTTTAGATTTTATCTATTTATTTGACACAGAGAGAGAGAAAGACACAAGCAGGGGGAGCAGCAGAGGGAGAGGAAGAAGCAGGCTCCCTGCTCAGCAGGGAGCCCGATGCAGGGCTCGATCCCAGGACCCCAGGGTCATGACCTGAGCTGAAGGCAGACGCTTAACCCACTGAGCCACCCAAGCACCCCTGGAAACATTCTTATAAGAACAAATTGCTAGAATTTAAAACTGAGTAAGGAGCCCTATTTTTAAAAGGCATGTTCTACATTTCTTGCCTTAACATAGATAAACTTATTTCTACCATCTTATTTTTTCTGTTAATCATGTATTTTCTTCATATCTTTCTATTGAATTGATGATGTTTTATTTCTATTTTTTACTTTACTGGCTTAGAAGGAATTCATATTATGTCTATGCTTTTTGTTTCTGTTTTATTTGGGGTTTTTTTGGTTAACAAGTTCAAGATTCATCAAAATATCTGTCTTCCTTCCAAACCGTGCAAGGACTTTGGATAACTGTGACACTGACAGTTTCCCTTTTATTTTTGTTATCTAGGATTTTAGCCCAAATTATTCATTTTTTTTATTATTTTTTAACACGTGTATTGGTTTTTTACCTATTTTTTTTTACTGTGTTATGTTAGTTAACATACAGTACATCATTAGTTTTTGATGTAGTGTTCCATGATTCATTGTTTGTGTATAACACCCAGTGCTCCATGTAGTATGTCTCCTCCTTCATACCCAGGACTGGACTCACCCATCCTCCCACCCCCATCCCCTCTGAAAACCTCAGTTTGTTTCCCAGAGTCCATAGTCTCTCGTTTCATCTCCCAATCTGATCTCTCCCCCTTCATTTTTCCCTTCTCTTAATGTCCTCCATGCTATTCCTTATGTGCTACAAATAAGTGAAATCATATAGTAATGGACTTTCTCTGTTTGACTTATTTCACTCAACATAATCTCCTCCAGTCCCATTCATGTTGATGCAAAAGTTGGGTATTCATCCTTTCTGATGGCTGAGAAATATCCCATTGTGGATATGGACCACATCTTCTTTATCCATTTGTCTGTTGAAGGGCATCTCGGCTCTTTCCACATTTTGACTATTGTGGACATTGCTGCTGTGAATATTGGGGTGAATATGGCCCTTTTCACTACATCTGTATCTTTGGGGTAAATATCCAGTAGTGTAATTTTTGGGTCAGAGGATAGCTCTATTTTTAATTTTTTGAGAAACCTCTACATTGTTTTCCAAAGTGGCTGCACCAACTTGCATACCCACCAACAGTGTAAGAGGGTTCCCCTTTCTCCACAACTTCTCCAACATTTGTTGTTTTTTGCCTTGTCAATTTTTGCCATTCTAACTAGTGTAAGGTAGTATCTCAATGTGGTTTTGGTTTGAATTTCCCTGACAGCTAATGATGATGAACATTGTTTCATTTTTATTGTTTATTATTAGTTGAAGCTCCTTTAGACTTACCACTGCAATTGCTAACTACTGCTTCTTTACTTCACTCCTTCCTTTTGAGTTTAATTTCTTTCTTCATGAAATATATTTTCTATGTATTTATTTATCTTGTTTGAGAGTTTAGCTGAGTACAGAGTTCTAGGCTGACTGAAAATTTTACTAAAAACTTTGAGAATATTATGCCATCTTCTTTTAGCATCTTTTGATGAGAAGACTTCTATCTATCAAATTTTTATCCCTTTATATATAATCTGTGTTTTCTCTGAGATTAATTTTCTTTCCATATTCTATATTTTCACCATGTGTTTGGGTGAATTTGTACTATTTACTTTGGTCACAACTTGGGTTAATTCAACTGAATTCACGTGTTTTTATCACTTCAGGAAAATTCTCACTATCTAAAGTATTGTATTATTTATTTATTTATTTTTAAAAGATTTTATTTATTTATTTGATAGAGAGAGAGAGATCACAAGTAGGCAGAGAGGCAGGCAAAAGGCTCCCTGCTGAGCAGAGAGCCCGATATGGGACTCGATCCCAGGACCCTGAGATCATGACCTGAGCTGAAAGCAGAGGCTTAACCCACTGAGCCACCCAGGTGCCCCTGTGTTGTACTTTTTAAATAATATTCTCCATTTCTCTTACTTTCCATTTAGTGTTTTTCTTCTATTGTGCTGCATTTAAATAATTTCCTTGTTTTTCATCTCCAGATTATTATCTCTTCACTTGTGTCTAATCTGCTATTTAATCTACATTTTTAATTTTTCATTTGTGTGATTATATTTTTAATTTCTAGGAGTCCTTGGTTCTCTTAAAAAAATCAATTGCTTTTCTTCTTGTATGGTATCCATTTTCATAATAATTCCTATTCCTTTTCTTAAAGTTTTTTTTTTAGAGAGGAGCAGAGAGAGCGAGCAGAGGGGGAGGGGCAAAGAAAGAGGGAGACAGAATCCCAAGCACACTCCACACCCAGTAAGGGAGCCCAAGGTGAGGCTAAATCTCACAGTCCTGAGATCACAACCAGAGCTGAAATCAAGAGTCAGTCACTTAACCAACTGAGCCATCAGGCACCCCTAAAAACTCTTTTTAAACAATTGGAGTAATCCTGTTCTAATTTTTTTCATTGTTTTATTATCTGCAATTCTCAAGATAATTATTTTGTTTGTTGCATTTGTTCATGTTGAGTGTGTTTGTGTGCATAATATGTATTTGTTATTGTGAGTTCATATCTAGAATAAATTATTATTATTATTATTATTGAGTTTCTTTTCTGATTAAATTGTCTTAGCTGGTGAATTCCTGAGCCATGAAGTATTAACAAATTTATATGCTGTATCTGGGTATAGTACAAGCTTAGAATTATAATTCTTTTTTAAAAAAATATTTTATTTATTCATTTGACAGAGTGAGAGAGATCACAAGTAGGCAGAGAGGCAGGCAGAGAGGGGGAGAGGCAGGCTCCCTGCTGAGCAGAAAGCCTGATGCGGGGCTTGATCCCAGGACCCTGAGATCATGACCTGAGCCCAAGCCAGACGCTTAACCCACTGAGCCACCCAGGTGCCCCTAGAATTGTAATTCTTCATGTATGCCTTTTCTTTTCAACACAAGGCACAGGACAAATAAAAACATCTTCACAATTTCTCCTCAGTCAATGGGCAAGATTAACAAATGGGGCAATTCACCCAAGATCCAGTCTTTATCCAGTGATTTCCATTCCATTTTCTGTATCTCCTCAGGACTTAGCCAACTTTACTTATTCTAGTGGAGCACTAGATCTCAGTTAGCAGCTCTAGTCTGACTTCAGCCTTTTTCATTGTTTTAGCTTTGATTTTTCTTTTCATGTCTGGCACCTGAAGATTTTGCTTTCTTTTTGGGGGGCTTGATTAGATATTTGCAATTTCTTAAGAATACTTCTTATCTAAGATTTTTATGTATTACATGATGGAGTCCAAACAGTCTACAATATTAGTAGAAGTTTCAACTTACTGGGGTGCCTGGGTGGCTCAGTGGGTTAAGCCTCTGCCTTCGGCTCAGGTCGTGATCCTGGGGTCCTGGGATCGAGCCCCGCGTCAGGCTCTCGGCTCCGCGGGGACCCTGCTTCCTCCTCTCTCTCTGCCTGCCTCTCTGCCTACTTGTGATCTCTGTCCAATAAATAAATAAAATCTTTAAAAAAAAGAAGTTTCATCTTACTATTTTTTTACATTTTAATTATTCAGCCTAATGGGTACTGCTAGTTTATATTTAACTCTCATTATAAAATAATTAATGCATAAAGGAATAAAGACTAATTAAGAAAACACATATGTACCCACTATTCATCTTAAGAAAAAAGTACTTAACAAACACCTCAGGCAAGGGCAAAAAAAGCTAAAATAAACAAATGGGACTACATCAAACTAAAAAGCTTTTGCACAGTGAAGGAAACAATCAACAAAATGAAAAGGCAACTTACTGAATTGGAGAAGATATTTGCACATCATACATCCACTAAGTGGTCAATATCCGAAGTACATAAAGAACTTATACAACTTAATATAAAAAAAAAAAACAGACAAATAACTGGTTTCAAAAATGGGCTGAGGAAGTATTTTTCCAAAGAAGACACACAGATGGCCAGCAGGCACTTGAAAAGATGCTCTACATCACTAATCATCAGGGAAATACAAATCAAAACTACAGTAATATACCACAACACACTGCTCAGATTGGCTATTATCCAAAAGACAAAAAAAATAACAAGAGCTGTTGAGGATGTGGAGAAAAAGGACCCTCATCTGTTGTTGGTGGGAATGTGAACTGGTGCAGCCACTATGTGAAACAGTATGGAGTTTCCTCAAAGAATTAAAAATAGAGGGACACCTACATGGCTCAGTGGGTGAAACATCTGACTCTTGGTTTTCAGCCCAGGTCATGATCTCTTGGTCATGGGATCAAGCCCCGAGTCAGGCTCTGTGCTGAGTGCAGGGTCTGCTTCAGAATTTTGTTTCCTCACCTTTTGCTTCTCCCCCTCTTCTCTTGTGCTCTCTCTCTCAAATAAATAAATAAAATATTTAAAAATATATTAAGAATAGAAATATCATACAATCGGGATGCCTGGGTGGCTCAGTTGGTTAAGCACTGCCTTTGGCTCAGGTCATGATCTCGGGGTCGTGGGATCGAGTCCAGCATTGGGTTTCTTGGTTGGAGGGGAGCCTACTTCTCCCTCTGCCTGCCACTCCCCCTGCTTGTGCCCTCTTTCTCTGACAGATAAATAAATAAAATCTTTTTAAAAAAAGAAGAAATACCATATAATCCAGCAATTTCACTAGTGAGTATTTATCTGAAGAAAGTGAAACACCAATCCAAAGAGATATGTATGCCCCTATATTCATTGCAGCACTATTTTTTAAAGATTTTTTTTTATTTGACAGACAGAGATTACAAGTATAAAGAGAGGCAGGCGGGGGGTGGGGGGAAGCAGGCTCCCTGCTGAGCAGAGAGCCTGATGCGGGACTCGATTCAAGGACCCTGAGATATGACCTGAGCCGAAGACAGAGGCTTAACACACTGAGCCACCCAGGTGCCCCACATTGCAGATTATTTACAATAACCAATATATGGAAACAATCTAACTGTCCATCTACAGATGAATAGATAAAGAATATGTGGGGTGTGTGTGTGTGTGTGTGTGTGTGTGTGTATAATGAAGTATTACTCAGCCATAAAAAAGAATGAAATCTTGCCATTTGCAACAACATGGATGGGCCTATAGGGTATCCTGCTAAGTAAAATAAGTGACATAGAGAAAGATAAATACCATATGATTTCGGTTATATGTGGATCTTAAAAGCAAAACAAGTGAACAAACAAAACAGAAACAGACTTCTAAGTACAGGAAACAAACTGATGGTTACCAGAAAAGAAGGACTGGGGGGAGGAGGGCATGAAATAGGTGAAGGGAATTAAGAGGCACAAATTTCCAGTTATAAAATAAATAAGTTGTAGGTTTGTAATATACAGTATAGGGAATGTAGTCAATAATGTAATAACTTTGCACAGTGGAGTAACTAGACTTATCATAGGGATCATCTGTACTGTATAAAAATATCAAATCACTATAATGTATACCTGAAACTAATAGGATATTGTAGGTCATTTACACCTCAATAAAAATAATAAGTTGTATATGCTATGTATATAAGAATATTTTACTGGGAGGGGAGGTCTATAATGTCCATCAGATTTGCAAAGAAGTCCATGACCCTATCATAATGTATAACCAATTTTTTACTTATGGAATGAATTTGAGGTCTCTATGAATGAGGTCAGGCCCACTGGAGCCTGAGGAGCAAAAAGGGCACCTCTCCCTCACTGTAGGCGGCTCCTTTGCACAGTCTGGGTATATTTCTTCTAGGAAACAACTACAGACTACAGACTACAATTAAATTATCTTTCTGGTATATGATTTTTTTAATGTAAATTATAAATCAATAACCTTATCTCCCTTTGTAAGAGTCTCCCAAGTTAAAACCACAGATACATAAAACATCTAATGGACACTTGTATATATTTGTTCCAGTCAACTGAAATGAAAGTAAATGGTGAAACATTAACTCTTTTAAATATAATATCCTAGAGAGTCTTTAAATATTTATTTAATATATATCTCTATGGAACTTCAAAAAAATTGTTGTTCATTATTATAAGAAAGACGAAAGAATCATTTTTTTTCTTCAGCAGATTGTTAAGGATATGCCCTTCTTAATTTACTACAGAGAATGCATTTATGAAGGTCAAGCTAATATATTCATGGAATATGAGGCATGTAGCCACCCAAATTCACAGCTAAATCTCTCAATTGGTGGAATAAATTGCTGACAACAGAAACGTTTGTATTGGCCAAGCACTGTGGTTTGATTAAGTTTGCTCATTTATTTTATAAATCTGTTGTAAAGCCATTAGGAGAGTTTTATTACTCAAATTATGAGGCTGAGTCAGAGTGGCCTTTTAAATCTATAAATTAATCAGGACTTTATTTCCAGAGCAGTGAAAATATTCACCCCTTTCTTTCAATGAATATATTTCCATCTCTATTACAAATAAATTGTGATTTAGTTCACAATTTCTGCTGTTGGCCATTATTCATAGGCATGCTTCTTGGATAGATCAGCAAATGTATAAATTTCCTTCATTGTCCATTTATGGACATCGAGGAGAGAAGCATCTTCTAGAAGAAATTAACCTCAATCAAAACACTGTCTACATTCAACATATGGTCTCAACACATGTCCAAGAAAGGATAGCCAATCTTTACAACACAAAATTCATTTTGCTTTCTTTACAACTTCAACATGGGAGGTGCCTCAGCTCAGCATTTTTGCTTTCCCCAATTTTTTTTTCTTTTTTCCATTACTTTGTTCATTTACTACTTTATCATTACTTTCTTGATATCCTTTCTATAAGGTCACTTACTAGTTTATCTTTATTAAGATTTTTTTTTCCCACATCTAATCCTCTTTTGCCAGATTTGACTTGTGCTTTTTTCTAACTCCATTCAAAATCCGATGTGACTGTGTCCTTGTGGTGAGCCCAGGGCTGACTCCACCACCACCCCTCATCCAGCTCCCAGCATTTGGATCAGGAATGGGTATAAGATCCCTACTGAGTAAACCCAGAAAGAGTTCTCTTTCTTTCAGGGCTTTTTTGGCTGATAGGTTTTAAGATTAGAGGAGATAGAATCTTAACACGTCACAGGAGAAGATTGCCTAAGGACAATGCAGCCATAGAGGAAAGGACAGAGTGAGACAGAGTCTAAGGACATTTTTTTTTTTGAACACCTAGGTCCAGTTGCACCTGATTAATCCCTTAACTTTTTATTTCTATGAAAGTAATGATTTCTTTGACCAATATTCATCATGTTTGTTTTGTATAAAAATAAAAGTTCCAACACCTTATTTTGTTTTAAAGTATTTTATTTCCATTTAGAAAAAGGCAAGCTATTGCTACCCAAATCCTACATATATCCCATAGAACAACAATGCATTCTTTGGGACACATTAGATTATAAGGAATGGAAACCAATTTCAATCTTGTCTAAGTTAGAGGGGACTTTCTCATTATTTGCTCATCTCTATAAAGTTTCAAAGGTGAAGCAAATTTAGGCATGACTGGATCCCAGAACTCAAACACAATTTTTACCACTCTCGTTCCCTACTAATCCTTCATTTCAGTTTGACATAATTTTCTCTTGACTCAGACAGTTTTTCTGCCTAAAATTAATAACTTGAAGAAATAGTAACACACATTTGTCATTTAGAAATACAAACTTAAGAATAGAAGACAGGAGCATCTGGCGCTGGTTCAGCTGGTAGAGCATGTGGTTCTTGATCTCAGGGTTATGAGTTCAAGCCCCACATTGGGTGTAGAGATTATTTAAATACATAAACTTGAAAAAAAAGAATAGAAATAGCTTAAAATATCAAAAGATTGTATTTGAGTAACAGGAAATGAAGATTGGTCAGAGAATAATTTTTAATAAGCTTATTGGTACTTTTGGAGTTTTAGCCATCTGCATATATTATCAATTTTTGACTTCCCAAGTAAATTTTAAAAGCAACAAAATTTAAAAACAAAATGATATCCCAATCTTTTGATATCTATCTCACTAACTTGGGTTTTATTTACTTGTGAGAGCTTTGAAGACAAGCCATGCTGATGGACTCCTTTGATTTGTGTCTACACAGACAAAATTCTAAGTATTTAAAGACAAATACTTTTCTTGATTCCATCAGTGTAATCTATTTGAGTATGGATAGCTGATGTCTCACTTAATTTCATCTGGTCCTCTATTGTATTTCTATGATGGGATTCGATGTGAAATTTGTACAGTTGCTTGCTCTGTTAGCATAGCACTTGGGCACCCCACAGTTAAGAGGCTCCTCAGAATTTGTTAGCTCCTTGAAGTCCTGTGGGGTTTTAGACACACAAATCCTAAATTTAAGAAATTGTCAAAGTAATCTCCAATAGACCAAGAATTTAGGTCAGAAAATACTCTAAGTCCTTCAGACAGAAAAATCTGTAAATCCTGAGGTTTCTTTGGAGAGTCTGTAGAGAGATGATGTGTTTAAATCTGTGAATTACATGGCAAAATTAGATTAACTTGGCAAATTCCTACCATGATGTTACACTGCTAAGGAGAGTAAGTTCCCACCTCTCCATTGTATCCCTGGGAAAACATAAAATTCTGGATTCCTTTCCACTTCCCTGTCTCCTCTACCTCCCAATCCCCAGAAGCCTCTGCAGAAATATTCAGTTGTCCTTTAAGCAGAATGACCAGACCAAAAGGATTTTGCTAAAAAGTTTCTGAGATCAAAACTTTTCATCTTTTTATCCTCAACTCTGCACCTCTGTCTAGCTATAACACCCAGTTGCTCTCAAAAAGGAATTTTTAACTTAACATTGATTTTATTTATTTTTTATCTAAATGACTGACTTTTCCCCCTTCAATTTAATTGACTTCTTATTTGATTAAGGTAAATAAATCAATTGATTGGTTTGCTTTCATGCTTTCCTAATCTCTGTAGAAAACAAATAAGACCTTAATGTAATCACCCATTTTATAAGCTTCACTAGAGCCAAAATTTTTGCCTAAGCATTCTATAACAACTGTATATAGTAGACTACTGTATTCTGTTGAGTTTCCAGGTAATGTTTGCTAATAAATTACCAGTTTCGAGTATTCCAGTTAAGTGGTTTAAATTTCCCCATTTTTAGATATATAGAGTATAATTTTTTAAACTTATGTAATTTGTGTATATAAACGTCTCTTGGCACAAAATAACTAGTATTAAACTGGCAATGTTAAATACATACATCTCTACCTTCATCTGCTCAAGAACTTGAAGTAGGTAGATTACTGAAGAAAAGAGATATTTTTATTACAAAATAATCTCTCTCAGATCCTTTAAATATTTATTCTCAATAGTGTTTGTCCCTTTTGTTCATCCTGACCAATCAAATTCCAAGGGACAATTTTGGAGGAAAATAATCCAGGCTCTGACAAATAGCCAATATGGAAATTTAAAAAAAATCTACATTTTCTGCCTAGAAGTCTATCTAGAAAATTTATGTTTATTCTTCAAGCCTCAGTTCAAATGCTTCCTTTATTCTGAAACCTCTAGTGCCTGGCAAATTTCTTGGGGTTGCAAGGGACAGAAACGGATTATGGCTAAGACATGGAAACAAAAGATTTATTGGAAGGATACTGGATGCCTTCCAGAAACCTCAGGAAGACCTGAATAACTCAGCCTTGGGGAGAAAAGAAAGCAGGATAGCTCCAAGTACCTCCACAGCAAGAGCTTTTGGATCTCTCTAGAGCCTTACCTCACAACGATTCATGACTAGTAGTTTTCTAACCATGTTCTCCTTTCAAATTCCAGGCAGAGATTATATGACTAATTAAGATGGCAGATAGATCAAGCTCAGCCACTATGAGAACAATGAACTGTTAGGTCACCCCAATTTGTGTCTCTTGTCACCTTTAATTTGCACACAGCTTTTCCCGTTTCCAAAAGCACTTTGTACCAACCCTGTGAGGCCAATGATACTGTGAAGCCAATGAAATATGTTAAGGTAGACTTTTCCTATATTTGAATCCTTAGTATGGTGCACAGTGACTGGAACTTAGTAAGTGGTAAAAAATTATGGTTGCATGATTTGCATGGTTTATATTCTTTTACTGATAGAAATTATCAAGTGCCATAAAGAGAGACTTCTGTAAGTTGTACAAAAGCCACTAGAGACTTCCTTATGAGAGTGACCGTATGACCTATTGGTGCTCTTTCCGATGCTCAAGAATGAGAAGAATCCTTAGTATGCGGTAAGCAGAAAATCAGTACGGAGGGATCAATGGTCAGTACGGCACTGTGGCACCTGCCATCTCCCCATTCATACCATGCTGTGCCACAGTGTCTTCTTTGATCCCCTAGGGCTCCTCAACATGAAACCAAGACTGTACATATATGGGGAACAGTCTGTTAACTACCTAATAGAGTTAAAGCATGCCACTTTCCTTTCACCCCCTCAGAGCCCCCAGAGCTATGTCCCTAGCCTTTCATTCCTTCGAATACAAAATACTTATTTAGTCCCTTTCTCCATCAGTTGTGTGTCAGGACAGGTCCAGGACTGAAAAACATAAACCTCTACTTAACTAGAGTTAGGGTTGGGTGCATGCCTTGCCATCAGTTTCCCACAGGGAAATCATTCCCACCCTTCCATGCACCCATCCCCCCAGCCCCAAGAATAAAAAGCAGAATAAAAAAGACACACTTTATCTAGTCAGTAAGATTACTCCCACTAAATCTTTAGACAGCACCCAATTATGAAGCAGATAAGCTGAAATGTTTATAGGAAGTAAGGACTGGTTGGTGAGCATTGAAGTGTTTTGGGGTTTGGGTTTGGTTATTTTGCTTCTTCATGTCTGTTTCAATTATTTTACTTCCTTTTAACAGTGAATGTGTATTATTTTATAAATGTAACTAAGCTTTTTAAAATATTAAGGAATAGAGGGGAAGTAGAAAATGGTAACCTTAGACTCAGGTAACCCAGCTCCAGTAGTGCTAAAATGGTTTTTACTTAATAGGAAAAGCATAAAAATATAGTGACTATGATCTAGAACCCAAATTTTGGTCCCTAGTGCTATTCTCCCTTCAAAGGAACATTTCTTGAAGAAATGGCTGATTTAAGGGCAGTGTCTTCCCAGTGGAAGAAAGAAGATAGAACAAGGAAGGACTCTGGGCAAGTTGCATACTGTGAGTTCAGTGCATGCTATCTCCGTTAGACGTCCAGAACGTATTTTCGAAGAGCACGACCTGTGGTCATCCCCACTGTCTGCCCATGTTGAAAACGCTTTAAATGTGTGAGGGAACTCTGGTTTAGGACAGATTCGCGAGAGTGTTGAGACTATAGAAGGATGGAAGCTTTTGGATCTTAGTGTGTTGAAACAAGGAAGAATCACGTACAGTGCCCTAGTTTCAGACGTCAACGCCTGTGAGCATAAGAAAGTCTTTGTTCCGGGAAACTGCTGCAGGCTCACACCCATTCATGGTAGTGTCTTCCTAGAGGAAGAAAGAAGATAGAAGAAGGAATGACTCTGGGCAGGTTGCATACTGTGAGTTAAGAGCTTGGTACCTCCCTTAGGCCTCCCAAATTTATTTTGGAAGAGCACGACCTGTGGTCATCCCCACTGTCTGCCCATGTCGAAAACGCTTTAAATGTGTGAGGGAACTCTGCTCTAGGAAAGATTCGCAAGAGTGTTGAGACTATAGAAGGATGGAAGCTTTTGGAACTGACTGTGTTGAAAAGATGAGTCACGTACAGAGCCCTAGTTTCAGACGTCAACGCCTTTAAGCATAAGAAAGTCTTTGTTCAGGGAAAGTGCTTCAGGCAGACACCCATTCGTGGCAGTGTCTTCCCAGTGGAAGAAAGAAGGTAGAACAAGGAAGGACTCTGGGCAAGTTGCATACTGTGAGTTCAGTGCATGCTACCTCCGTTAGACGTCCAGAACATATTTTGGAAGAGCACGACCTGTGGTCATCCCCACTGTCTGCCCATGTCGAAAATGCTTTAAATGTGTGGTTCAAGAAGAACCACAAGAAGAGCCGGGAACATATTGCCAGAAAGTAGAAAATGATGTGGTACATCACACACACCCAGGCACCAAATTGCAGGGTTACTGTGGGGGTAAAAGAGCCATCAAATTATTAAGTAATAAATTATAAACCATTGGAGAAATAGTAATTTATTAGTTCTTACCAATACAAACAAACAGGGGAAATGAAAGCTGTTGCATCCAGTAGAAAGCAGAATATCAACTGGTAAATGCAGGAGTCCTGGAGTACAAAGTCATTATTTTATAATAAAGATTGGATCAGGCAAGAATCATCAATGAATACTAAATCTAGGAAATTTTGGTAAAAAGTAAGACATTTACTTTTACAGACTGCTTATTAATTGTAAGGACTAAAAAGCAGCCATTACCTATGGGAGAAATTCAACACCTTGACACAATGACCAAAATAATAACCTCAGCTATGAGGGACCAATGGACATCGTGTGCCTGCCTTTGTGATACACAGAGATGGATACAACCCCATCTAGGAGTAGAGAATAGACTGAATCAAATAATGTGGAAATATCAGTCAACCCTCAGGATATTCCGTTTAGAAAAGGTAGGTGAGGGATGACTATATATTTTTTAAATGTTAGTATCATAAAAGACAATGAAAGGATGTAGAAATGTTCCAGATAACTGAAGGCTAAAGAGACACAGCAACTAAATGCGTTGCCTAACCATATATGGGACTCTATTCTGGAAGAAAAAATACTATAAAGGACATTATTGAGTCAAGTGAAAAAATTGGCATATGGATTCTATATTAGGTAAAAGTGTTATACCAATGCCAAATTAGCTGAATTTGATAACAGTACTGTAGTTATGGCAAAGAACACCTGCATTCTTAGGAAATACAGTCTGAAGTATTCGAAGGCAAAGGACCATGATATATGCATCTTAGACCAAAAAAAAAAGAAGTATGTGCACACACATACTCACACACAAACACACGCACACACACAGAGTCCTGCCAAGTGTATATTATCTTGAGAACATCTCACAATTTACATCATCGTTACTGTGTAAGAGCGATAACTAACAGGCCAAATGTTTTTGCTACAGTCAGATGATCCCATGTTTTTAATGTTATTAATATGATAATTTACAAGGATTGGTTTTTGAATGTTAAATCAAACTCGCATTCCAGGGATTAAACCCCACATGGTATGGATGTATTTACCTTTTTTTTTTTTTTTCATTATTTTTTTTTTAATTTTTATTTTTTATAAACAAATTTTTATCCCCAGGGGTACATGTCTGTGAATCGCCAGGTTTACACACTTCACAGCACTAACCATAGCACATACGCTCCCCAACCCAATGTCCATTACCCCACCCCCCTTTCCCGACCCCCTCCCCCCAGCAACCCTCAGTTTGTTTTGTGAGATTAAGAGTCACTTATGGTTTGTCTCCCTCCCAATCCCATCTTGTTTCTTTTCTTCTTTTTCTGCCCCCCTAGTCCCCCATGTTGCATTTCCACTTCCTCATATCAGGGATATCATATGAT
>PISX010027294.1:0-23179 GCA_004024625.1 Mellivora capensis | reverse complement strand
CTTGGTTAGATTTTAGTTCTTTTATTTCTCCAGAAAGGGCTTTTATATCTCCAGAGAGGGTTTCTCTAATATCTTCTATGCCTTTTTCAAGCCCGGCTAGAACCTTGAGAATTGTCATTCCGAACTCTAGATCTGACATATTCCCAATGTCTGTATTGATTAGGTCCCTAGCCTTTGGTACTGTCTCTTGTTCTTTTTTGTAGTGGTGAGTTTTTCCGCCTTGTCATTTTTTCCAGATAAGATTATATGAAGGAGCAAATAAAATACTAAAAGGGTGGCAAAGACCCTAGGAAAATGCCCTTAAAAGAAAAAATTGAATTAACTGCAAGACTGAAGAATCATGGGGAGAAAGCCATGAATTCCGCGCTTTGCTTTCTCCTCCTCTGGAGTTCCGCTGCTCTCCTTGTTAACTGAACTTGGTCTTGGCTGGATTTCTTTTGATCTTCTGGGCGAGGGGCCTGTTGTAGTGATTGTCAAGTGTCTTTGCCCAAGGCAGAGCTGCACCGCCCTTACCAGGGGCAGTGATAAGTAATCCGCTCGGTTTCGCTTTTGGGAGCTTTTGTTCCCTGAGCGCTTTCCGTAGAGTCAGGAGGACGGGAATGAAAATGGCAGCCTCCTAGTCTCCGGCCCGGAAGAGCTGAGATTCGGGGATCCACTCCTCAGAGAAAAGGCCCAGCCACTCCTGTCTGCCTCGCCTCTGGCCGCGCTCTGAGCTCACCCAGCCTGCAACCGGTTCAAGGTAACCCCGAGCTGAGAGCTCACTCCTTGGCTCTGTCTCTGTAGCCGGCTTCCCGCTCCAATACCTGCTAGCTTTGCGACATTCAGACACCCCCGATCCTTCTGTGACCCTGCGGGACCTGGGGCCACGCTGACCCCATGTGGGCTTCACCCCGGTTTAGCCTCTGGAGCGATGTCCCTCCGTGGAGCAGACTTTTAAAAGTCCCGATTTAGTGCTCCGTTGCTTCGCCGCTTGCCGGGAGCCGGCCCCTCCCCCGCGGTCTATCCTCCCGTAGCTTTTGATTCACTTCTCCGCCAGTCCTACCTTCCAGAAAGTGGCCGATTTTCTGTTTCCAGAATTGCTGTTCTTCCTCTCTTTGATCTCCCATTGGATTTTAGGTGTTCGCAATGGTTTGATAAGCTATCTAGCTGATCTCCTGCTACCTGATATAGTCTCAGCTGCTACTTCTCTGCCATCTTGACCGCAATAACCATTGTAAATCTTTATGCACCTAACATGGGGCAGTTACATAAGCCAGTTATATAAGCCCATTAATAACAAAATCAAAGAAACACATAGACAATAATACAATAATAGTAGGGGACTTTAACACCCCTCTCACTGAAGTGGACAGGTCATCTAAGCAGAAGATCAAGAAGGAAATAAGGGCTTTGAATGATACACTGGACCAGATGGACTTCCCAGATATATTCAGGACATTCCATCCTAAAACAACAAAATACACATTCTTCTTGAGAGCACACGCAACATTTTCCAGAATAGATCACATCCTGGGTCACAAATCAGGTCTCAACCAGATAGCATCCAAGGGAAATTCTACCAAATATTTAAAGAACTAAGACCTACTCTTCTGAAGCTGTTTCAATGCACAGAAATCAGTTGCATTTCTATACACCAACAATGAGACAGAAGAAAGAGAAATTAAGGAATTGACCCCATTTACAATTGTACACAAAACCATAAGATACCTAGGAATAAACCTAACCAAGGGGGCAAAGAATCTACTCAGAAAACTATAGAGTACTCATTAAAGAAATTGAGAAGACATAAAGAAATAGAAAAACATTCCATGCTCATGTATTGGAAGAACAAATATTGTTAAAATGTCTATGCCACCCAGAGCAATGTAAACATTCAATGCAATCCCTGTCAAAATACCATCAACATTTTTCATATAGCTGGAACAAATAATCCTAAAATTCGTATAGAAACAGAAAGGACCCCAAATAGCCAATGGAATGTTAAAAAGAAAATCAAAGTTGGTAGCATCACAATTCCAGACTTCAAACTCTATTACAAAGCTGTAATCATCAACAGTATGGTACTGATACTAAAACTGATACATAGATCAATGGAACAGAATAGAGAGCTCAGAAATGGACCCTCAACTCTATGGCCAACTAATCTTTGACAAAGAAGGAAAGAATGTCCCATGGAAAAAAGACAGTCTCTTCAACAAATGGTCTTGGGAAAATTGGACAGCCACATACAGAAGAATGAAACTGCACCATTGCTTCACACCATACACTAAAACAGACTCAAAATGGGTAGAACACCCCAATTTGAGACAGGAATCCATCAAAAGCCTTGAGGAGAACACAGGCAACAACCTCTGTGACCTCAGACACAGCAATTTCCTACTAGACACTTCTCCGAAGTCAAGGGAAACAAAGGCAAAAATGAACCATTGGGACTTCATCAAGATAAAAAGCTTTTGTACAGCAAAGGAAATAGTCAACAAAACCTAAAGACAACTGACAGAATGGGAGAAAATATTTGCAAATAACATATCAGATAAGGGGCTAGTATCCAAAATCTATAAAGAACTTATCAAACTCAACACCCAAAGAACAAATAATTGAGTCAAGAAATGGGTAGAAGACATGAACAGACATTTCTGCGAAGAAGACATACAAATGACCAATAGACACATGAAAAAAATTCTCCACATCACTCAGCATCAGGAAAATATAAATCAAAACCACCTAACAGGTGTGAAATACCATCTTTCACCTGTCAGAATGGCTAAAGTGAACAACTGAGAAAACACCAGATGTTGGGGAAGACGCAGAGAAAGGCGAACACTCTTACACTATTGGTGGGAATGCAAACTGGTACAGCCAATCTGGAAGACAATATGGAGATTCCTCAAAAAAACTTAAAAATAGAACTACCCTACAACCCAACAATTACACTACTAGGTATTTATCCAAAACATACAAACATAGTGATTCAAAAGGGCACATGCACAACAATGTTTATAGCAGCAATGTCCACAAGAGCCAAAGTATGGAAAGGGCCCTGATGTCTGATATCCATCAACAGATGAATTGATAAAGAAGATGTAGTATATACATATACAACAGAAGATTATGCAGTCATCAAAAAAAATGAAATCTTCCCATTTGCAATGACATGGATGGAACTAGAGGTAATTATGCTAAGTGAAATAAGTCAATCAGAGAAAGATGATTATCATGATCTCACTCATATGTGGAATTTAAGAAACAAGGCAGAGGCTCATAGGGGAAGAGAGGTAAAATCAAACAAGACAAAACCAAAGAGGAAAGAAACCATGAAGGCCTCTTAATCTTGGGAAACAAACTGAAGGTTGTTGGAGGGGAAGAGGTTGAAGGGTAGCTGGGTGATAGACATTGGTGAGGTTATGCATTATAATGAGTATTGGGTATTATATAGGACTGATGAATTACAGACCTATACCCCTGAAACAAATAATACTATATGTTAATTAATTGAATTTAAATTTTTTAAAAAATTTAACACCTTCCTTCCCAGGCTCCTCACCATGGTCTTATCCACTTTCATCTCCCATATATATATATATATGTGTGTGTGTGTGTGTGTGTGTGTGTGTGTGTGTGTGTGTCTGGTAAGAAGGGGAAGGCAAAATCTTTTTCAGGATTATGTTATTTGGCTATTTTGACTTGTTAATTACTGGGCAAAACAATTCTTTTTACAAAAGAAACAAATTAAAAAAGAAACATTCTCTATGTAAGTTTCAAGTTAGCAATGCTTTAAGACCTGATGGGAGCTGTGTACACACAGAGGTTCATTTTAAGCTTTCTATGTTCTTTTCCTCCTACCCTCCCCATTCCTCACAGCCATCCAGTGAGAAGACCTGCCCCTCTGTCCTATCAATGCATCTGACAAGTAGGAGCAGAACCACAACCTCCAGTGAGTTTGAGATGGTAGCCCTGTCACTGTGGGAAAACTAAAAACTCTCTGCTTACAGCCCGGCCTCCTCTTGCTGTGCATCTGTATAGACTACTCTCATCCTTCATGTGTGAAAGTCCTTTGTATGTGCAATTTCAGTGCTGGAATTCTTTGTTGTAAAAACAGACTAAGTTTTATTAACAAGATGAGGTGTAAAATCTCCATGTAAAAGTCTCACTGGATTAGTGTCTCATGTTCATATCTGAGGGGCCTGAAGCCCTGTTTAGTGGAGGCCCTCCATGGCTCCCACTTTTATACACCCCTTGTACTACCCACAGTACCAGGAAGGGTCAAAGGCCTTTAAAAACACCACAACCAAAGTATCTCTAGGGATTAAGGAACCTTCACGATTTTCCTTTGTGTCTCAGCAGTGCCAAGAATTGAGGATAGAAAAGTTGCCAACTTTTGTGCATTTACAGTGGATTTTCCACTGAAATTCAACCACCTAAGTTTATTAGTGTTAGGTCCGCAATCAAAGGAGTGAGACTGATACAAAGTGAAGATCAAGCAAAGCTTTATTTCACACCAAGCATTGAGAATCAAACCGACCATCAAACTGACCAGTTGGGGCTGCCTCTCACAGAGAGGGCGACCCCTCCCTGCCTTACAGACTAACTTTTATAGAACAAAGGCCATGTGGTTGGGCCTGGCCACGCACAGGTGGTCAATGAGATTGCAACACACAGAGAAAGCTGCACAGTCATGCTAGGTCACACATGGGTGGCCAATTGAATTACAATTTACCCTAGTAGATATTTGAACTAGCCTATCACCTTGGTCAGAATTGGCGTCCAAAAGGCAGGGCCCATACTCCTTGGTAGCTAGGGAGAGAGTTTGCATGCCCCACTGATTGGATGTCTCCACCTGGCCCGATCCACCCTTGTATTTGGGCTTTGTTACCTGGGACTGGTTTCCTGGACTTGCTTTTAAGTAAGTTTCCTTAGGGGGTGGGGGGGGCAGGGTCAGTTTAAGTTTTACTGCATAAACAACAAAATCACTATTTAACCAGATGGAATCGCTCTGGCTAAATAGGCCCTTACTTTCCCCCCTTTTCTTTGGAGATTAGTCAAATCTTTGACTACTTAGCCAGTTCTATGTCCCCCTTTTAATGGCTTCCAGACTGTTTTAATGACTCCAGTGTGATTTACCCAGAAACAACATTTCTCTCCTAGGGCTACGCAGAGCCCCCCTTTTCTAGAAATAGTATGTCAAGCCTTCCTCTATTTTACAATTGTCTATATCTCCCACCTATACTTTAACAATAGGAGCAACAATAAACTCAATGAACTCATTGTTTTTTGAGTCTTAGCTTTAGTCCACGGCAGGGTCCATTGGCAGCGGTGTCCATCTCTGGGGGGCGTCCTCGTCCTCGGCTCATTTGATGTGACCTGCAGGAATCCAGGCCCTGATGCCTTCTACTTTTATTGCCATGGAGGTGGTCAGGATGACAGTAAATGGTCCCTTCCAGCGAGGCTCCAAGTTTCCCACTTGGTGGCGGCGTATCCAAACCAAGTCCCCGGGTTGGTATGGATGTGGTTCCACCTCCGTCTCCATCTCAGTGTGGGAAGTTTGGATCCCTGCATGGGCTAGACAGACTGTAATGCCTGAAGTGACTGGAGTACAGACTGATCAGTCATTTCTGCTAGAGAAACCTCTTTGTAGTCGAGGGCAGAGTGAGGTGGGTCTCCTGAACATTATTTCAAATGGGGTCACCTTGTTTAAGTAGGGTGTACCTCGTGTCCCGAGGAGGGTGAAAGGAAGGAGATCCACCCACCCACTGCCAGTCTCCAGAATTAGCTTTGTCAAGGTCTCTTTAAGAGTTCAGTTCATTCTCTCTACTTGCCCAGAGCTCTGGGGCCAGTAGGCACAATGTAGTTTCCAATTAGTGCTCACGGCCTTGGCCAATGCCTGTGATACTGAACTCACAAATGCAGGGCCGTTGTCTGACCTGATCTTGAGAGGTAACCCAAACCTCTAGAAGCTTTTTGGCTACCACTCCTGCCATCTCATGTTTGGTGGAAAAAGCCTCTACACAGTCTGAAAAGGTATCTACAAAAACTAACATATACTTGTGCCCATATTTTCCCGGTTTCATCTCTGTAAAATCTATTTCCCAATAAGTTCCTGGTTCCTTACCTCTTTCTCTTTTCCCTCTTCCCATTCTAGTTCCTCCCGCATTTACCACCTGACATTGAGCACATCTATCAACCACATCCTGACCCATATGCCCTAATTTAGAAACCTGGAACTGCTTGCCCATAAGCTCCTTAAGCTTTCATGTACCCAAATGAGTGTTCTGATGTATTTGGCTTAGCCCAATTCCCTCCATAGTCTAATTTAGTCCATTTCTGTAAATATACTTGCATCCTTGACCAGGAGGGCCATAGCAGCAATTATGTGGATGCAAGGGGGGAACCCAGTTGTTACTGGACCTAGTTTCTTGCTAAGATAGGCTACTAGCCTTTGCCAAGGCCCCAGAGTCTAAGTCAGAACTCCTTTGGCCACCCCTGCCTTTTCATCCACATACAAGTGGAAGGGCTTGGTAACATCTGGGATGGCCAATGCTGGGGCACTCAGTAAGGCTGATTGTAATTCCTGAAATGCTCTTTCTGCCTCAGCTGTCCACTCTATCATAGTGAGCCCCCCTTTTGCCAGTTCATAGAGAGGTCGGTCCATCACCGCGAATCATGGTATCCACAGCCTGCAGTAGCCCACCGTCCCAAGAAACTCCCTCACTTGTCGGGGCATGGTGGAGGGGGGGTATCAGGTGATCACCTGTTTCCTGGATTTAGGCAGTGAATCTACTCCCTCATGGAGATCAAAGCCTAGATAAGTGGTGTGGCTCTGACAGAGCTGTGCTTTCTTTGCTGACACCCAATACCCTTTTTACTGCAGAGTCTGTAAGAGAGCTCTCATCCCCCACAAGCATGACTCATAGTCCTCAGCGGCTATTCCCACTAACTCAGTCAGATTCTTCCTTTCAAATCCTTCAGTTTTCTGGAGTTTCCTCCTTATATCTGGGGCTGACTGACTGGCAAAGGCAAGACTGTCTACATGAGTTATCATGCAACTTCTCTGAAGTTTACCTCAAGTTGTCTAGCTTAGGTAAACAAACATTTAAAGACAATCAAATCTAGAATTTAACATCCATAAAGGTGTATTATTAAAACATAATTTTTCTCTCTAAAATAAGCCTCATCTTCAGAAATAGCCAAATCAGGACTAATTTATTTGAAAAACAAGTCCAGTTTTAACAAACTTGGCCTAATTATTTACATAAGCTCAGCAAGAACAGTGAATGATCATATAGATCTTTTAGAATCTGCTTTGCTGAAACTTCTTATAAGGAATCTCTAAGTTGAACTTTTAGTAGCCTTTCCAGGCCAGAAGCCAAGCCACATAGTTGCCATCAGACATGCCTACAATACCTGTCAATTTGGGTGAATTCCTCTTCCTGAGGTCCTGCACCTGCCAGGAAGTGACATTCTTTACTGAGGCTGCTGGGAACTCTGTAAGCAAGGTATCAGGCGAACAGTTCCAAAGGGCTTTACGGCTCCAGGTTTTATAAAGTCAACCTTAGTTCCTTTAAGCTGTCTGTTCATATCTTAGTCTTTTTCAAATATGACATTCCAGTCAAAGCCTTGGTAAAATAACCAGTGTTTCCAATAGTGTCCTGTTACAAGGAGAACAGATTCTTATTGAACTTATGCAAATGACTGTTTACCATGAAAGAAAGAATACTGGCTGAGACCTTGAATTTCAGAGGGTTCAGATAGAAAGAGTTGAATGCCTTGATTTGTTTACAAATGAATACTTTTACATCTCTGTAAGTTACAGATAACTTAAGAAAAAGTTTCCCTAATCTGGAAGAGCAAACATTACAGAACCAGTAATGTTTAAAATAAGACAAAACATTAAGAGACACAAAATTACAATCTTTCAATTCATTTAATCCCATGTTGCTAATTCTGGTTTAGTCCAAATGCCACTCTTATTTCTGGAAATTCTTTCCCATTTCAGTTCCAGGATTTTAACATATCAAAGACCTGTATTTGTCCTGAAAGTCTCCCATATGGATTTCCTTTAGGGTGGAATTCATCTTACAAGAGAATTAAAAAAATTACAAATGACAAGAACTCAGAATAGATATGGTTAAATATCAAGTAATGACCCTATCAAAACATTAAACTTTAGGAAATGTATAGAACCTCTAGAGTAGTTACAGTATTTACCCAAATGTAACCCAAGGTTTATCATTGGTTTAACAGTACTCCCTGAGTAACTTAGCATATCAAGGAAAGCCTTATGAGTCAAAGAGATCTCATTTACAATTCTGGGCAGGCAAAGAGAAAACCATTTACATTTTCTTAGAAACATCTCAATCTCTAGTGAAGACTAAATATTAACCAATTGTAAACTATTGCAACAGCAGTTAAGCACAAAACATGTTTACCAACAGATTTCAAAAGCATGAACCTAGTTCTAACAACCAACACTCTAGCATTTTACCCCATTTGGTTTAAGTTTCAGGTTACCAAAGACTTCAAAAGCTACTTTAACAATTACCCATTAAAACCCTGAGACAGACAATTAACCTTCAGTTCAGTCATCTCTTTGCTAACAGATTTTAACAAATAACACAAGCTTATTTAACCTTAAGTAAAAACTTTGAAGTTTCACATTTACTGCTGTTAACTCAAAAGACATGTTCATCCTAATTAACCCAACAAACTTAACTTAGTTCAAATACTGATTTACGTTCCACCTGGGCCCACTCCACTTCGAATGTTTACCTGAGTCCCAGGTGGGAAGATCCAGAGTGGGGAGGTGTTAGGTCCAGGGGGTGTTCTTCTTGTTTCCTGACAGTGAAGAACAGAAGAACAAAGTGCCACTAGAAGGCAGAGAAAGGGTTCCCAGTTCTAGAGTTCATCAGCTCCGAGAGAGGAGCAGATGCCATGCTTTCCTGCCAGCAAGGGGGAGGGGCTAGGCAGTCCACGTCAGGCCAGAGAAGAGAGGAACTTCCCCGAAACAAAGGGAGTTTTGGCAGCTGCTTGGGAATATTCCTTAAAGTCTCTGTCTCAAGTTAGACTAAACACAGTTGGCTCCAGTTATAGCTATTAACACAAGAAATGAGTAAGGAAGAAGCCCTGTTCCCTCAAACACAACAAACAACACATCAGACAACAAAAAGACAAGACAAAGACTACTGCAGACCAAGTGGCCCTTCCTCAACCAGATATCAAGTCTAAGGGTGTGCAAGATATAATCCCAACTCAAAACACAACCAGCCACTGGTAGGTATTTTCTAGGTCCCCTGACTGCCCAGGGGGACTCAAACCCCTTGTCACTGCCTAGGGGGATTCGAACCCCCTGACCGCCTAGGGGGACTCGAACCCCCAGTGACTGCCTAGGGGGACTCGAACCTCCTGGCGATCTACCAGTAGAGGGAAGGGGTGTCCCCACATCCACTCCAGCCCTGGGGAGCATGGCTGCGTCCAGCTTCTCCCCAGTGGGCCATACCCTGGAGCTCCGCAACCAGACAGACAGACAGGATCCCAAGATCTTACCTCCAGAGGCTTTTCCCAGAAATTCTGATGCTGTCTCAGGTCTCATCATTTGATCCTGGATGAACCCCCAATGTTAGGTCTGTAATCAAAGGAGTGAGACTGATACAAAGCTAAGGTCAAGTGTTATGCCCAAGTTTTCGCGTCCAAGAGACTACCAAGGAGCCAAGTACCAATGCAATCACACGAGGGTTTATTTGACAAGCTTAAGCTTGGGCCCAAGTATACCCGACACAGCAGAGTAGGGACTTGGACCCTGAGCCTAGTTAAGACAGGGGTATTTATGGGTTCCTGTTACTAAAGCAGGGTGGGGATTCCTGGAACCAAAGCAGGGTTGGGGTCTCTGGAACCAAAGCAGGGTGGAGGTAAGTTGGGCACAGGGGTCTGAGATGGCTGTACTTATGCTAAGGCTAAACCTGAGGTGGGATGGCCTTAGTTTTTCTCAGCCTCCACACAAGCAAAGCTTTATTTTGCACCAAGCATCGAGGATCAAACCGACCATGAAACGGTTTTTTTAAAGTATCAGTTTTGAAAGGTTTTTTTAAGTATCCTCTGACTTTTTTTGAAGTGGTCCCTTTTTTTTTTTTAAGTATAAAATCAGAAGCTTTTCCTCCCCTGCCTGATTTATTGGTTGTTTTGCATTTGGCATAACAAAACATATCTTTGCTGGGAAGAAGTTGTGCCATGAAGATCTTTGATTTTTTAAATAAAATCTTTAAAACAAATGAGAAAAGTTAATATTCTTGATTATCATATTGGCTGCTAATGAACATCTGTAAAATTCATTGTTAGTTGGTGGGCCATACAAATACTAGACTTGGCTGAATGTGTCGCATGGGCTATATTTGCCAGTCGTTGTGTTACACACACACATACACATACACATATACACACACCCACACACATAATATTTGTATAGATTTTTTGCTGGGTAACTGAATAGTTTTTATCCAAGACCTCAAAATCTCCATTGACATGAAGTTTTTTTTTTTAAAGACTGAACTCATGAAAATGGGGTTCCAATGCCCCACTCTAGATAAAGTATAGCTGAGATAATTTAGGAAAATGACAAACATTATGGTGGGAATTATTTGGGTAAATGGTGTTCCATTTTTCAGCTTACCTAATTTTAAAAGACCATCACTTTTACTACATATCTACATCTATATAATACATTGTCTTGTATCCTAAAATTTCTATAATTTGATAGCATTTGTATCATTCTATTTTTTAATCTCTTAACTATGATATTTTCTATCTTTTACTTAAAAATACCTAAGGAGAATATGACAGAATAGAAATACTTGTTAATTCTGGTTTTAGAATTATGCCTTTATTTGGCATAATGAATTTTTTTGCCTCCTACTTGTAAGGACACTCAAGCTTCCTGTTCTGAAAGGTCTCAGAAAGACCTAATTCCCATCTTCATTTTAAGTTTGTGCTAAGATATGTGACCATGATTTAATTGTATTAAATAAATGTTGGAAAATCAGGCATATCTGAATGGAAGACATCTGAATTTTGAATGAAAGATTTTTGTATCCACTTGTCCTCATTCCCACTCAACAATTAACAACTAATGCCCCCACCCCTCAAAGGACAACCATTGTTTCAGGGAATTATGACTTTACTTTTTGTCATTATCAGGGCCTAAGTAAGAGCAGAAGTTTTAGATGGACAGCTCGAATATTATGTTAAAGATGCCTGTGTCAATGAAATATTTTAGATTTTTATTAACATTGAGGTCTCCCATAGACAGATCCCAAGAGGAAGGTTTTACACATGCGAGTTATTTAGGAAAGTAATTCATGGGAAGCAGAAATAAGATTGGGGGACTGAAATATGGGAAGGGGGTACAGCTACAGGAGATTAATGGAATTATCTCCTATTATGGGCTGTTCCATCTTGTATGACTATATGAAATATATCTGAGGTTGCCTTCCCCAAGGTAAGAAAGGGGAAGAATTGTCCATTGGGGGCTGGTCCCATTAATCAGTGACTCAGGGGTGACTCCACAGTCACACATGCTTAAAAGCCTAACAGCACCCATGGCCATGGTGCCAGAGAAGCTCCACAGCAAGGAAACAATAGGGTGGGAAGTGTGTTGTAGCAGTGTGAACCTGGGGAAGACTGCCCATTCTCGAAAGGCTAATTGTGGTTCTTTCTTATAGAATAAGACAAATTAAAATTTCTTCAAATGAAGTTTCTGAGCTTGGGTACATATAGATTCCTAAGACATGGTCATGTATACTGGAATGTCCCCTGAGGCTTCCCTTATGTTAAACAAATTCTTATTCAGGCTGGAGAAATTCTTGTAGTGCCAAAACATAAGTCAGAATTTTAAGGTTTGCAAAATACTCTGTTTATTCTCCTTCTTTCCAAAACTATAGGGGTTGGGAGAGAGGGTGGGGGCAGAGGCCACATTCTTTATCTCCAGCTGATATTAGGGGGAAAAAATCTAAACACCATCTAGACATGAACATAATTGGAAATTAATGCCATCACTTTTAAGGCATTAAATTCAATTTATGAATAAACACTAAAAAATTGCCTGATGTAACAGCCACCCATCCCATAGTCACTTGAGGACATTGTTTTGTCTATTATCAAACGGAGCTGAACTTAACCATCATAGAATCATTTTCCCCTGGACCTGGGGGAGTTGGAACACCTAATGTAGACCAGTGTCTCACTTTGCAAATGAAGAAAGGGAGGATCACAGAGATAAAGTAACTTGTCAAATGTCAGCCAAAAAAATTCAAGCTCAGGTGTTCAGACTCCTAGACTACTATTTCTTCTCTATCATCCCAATAGAATATTATCCCAATATTCATTTCATTTAGCAGTATTTTCTATTTCCATGGGGAGCTCTGCCACCTCCATTCCCTGAAGACAACATTCACTGTGAGTCTCATTTGGTTTATATTTTCAGCCAAACAAGACACATCTTCTCCCAGACAGGATTTTCCTACATCATGGGGATCCAGGCCAACCCGAGGCATCTTCTGTACTCCCCATAAAATATTTCTAGGGCCTAAACCTGTAGGTCTTCATGACGAAGGGGCACATAAGCAGGGCCACTTCTGTGTGGACGGAAGGGCCCTGACATCTTCACAGTGCACCCCTCACCTGGAGGGCTCCCCTGAGCCTATGCAGAAGAGTAGGAATGTGAATGTGGGGGCCCCAAGTGTGAAGATGCCCACATTTAGACAAGAGTAGTCAGGACTGCTTTATGAGTAGATGATAATTTCACCTACAGGATGACTGGAGAAACCTTGGATGACTCCTGCTCACAAGTATCTTCCTCAGTGACCTCTACTGGCAGGAACTTCTACATTTCATGTCTCTCCTTAAAGGTCCCTTAAAACAGTACTTGTGCTCAACTGATTTAACATTAGATTCATTGATTTATTATATTAATGTATAATCACATTAATTTAGTATATTAAATTATTATTCATAATTCATTAAACATTAATATTTGCTTGTCAGGTATAAATTAAGGCACCTCAGTGCTGGATCTAGGAAGGATAACTTAGCTAATAACTATCTTATTGTTGACTCTCCCATGCCTGGGACCAGGGCACTAATGTCTCAAAATCCATGAGGTAACTAACAAGACTGCAGAACTGGGGGCTAGGAAACCTGGACTGTAGTTGTTCAGCACCAGGGCATCTGGGAAGGAGACAATCACCCCTCTCCAACTTCAGGTCAGTTCCAGTGCTTACAGGCCCTGATCCCAGCAGGAGTCAATGGGCTAGCTGTAGACAGAAAGATGTGGGGTTTTAGGTTTTGCCTGCCTTGTGGAGGTTATCCTTGGCAGGACAATCTTGTGGTTGACAGTGTGGTACTAAAGAAACTGAGTGTTTAGAGTTGGTTTTTTTCCTATATTTGAAAGTCCAAAAGGAAGGGTAGAAATAGATGATCAACTGTGTCCAGAGACCTCTGACTAGGGATCTTCCCATATTTGGTTGAATCTACTCACCAAAGTGGCCCAGACAGAACACAAAGACACAGAGGATAGGGGTTGCATGAACCACTAAAGAGGACCCTGGCAGATTCTCCTCTTATCCTTACTTTTCTACATATGTTGAGTTATTTTGCTCTTCTCCTAGATTGTTAAGATAACTTATTTTAAACATGTTTTGTTTTAATCATTTAAAAATATAAATTCAAGTTTTGACATGATTGAGTTTTAATTCTCAACTCAAAATATGTTCTTAATTTCTCTTGTGATTTCTTCCTTGGACCATAGAGTACTTAGAATTGTGTTACTTGACTATCAGGTACTTGTAATTTTCCAGGTATCTTTCTCTTAATGCATTTATTTTAATTTTGCTACAAGCAGAGAACAAATCCTCTATGATTTCAATCATTTTTAATTTACCAAGTTGTGTTTTATGTCCTAGAAAAATGATGTATCTTTGTAAACTAGAAAAAAAATATAGAATTGGACAATTTTCAGTTAAGTCAAGGTGTAGGTGGTGTGGTTCAGTCTCAGATTATTTATTGAATTTATTATCTACATATTTCATTCATGACAGAGAACAGGGTACAAAAAACTCTCCCATCATATTTTTGAATTTGTCTCTCGTAGACCTACCAAAGCTTTCTTCACACCTGTTTGCATATCTTATTAGGTACTTACACATTTAGGATTTTTTTTTCTTTTATCATTCATTGACATATCTTTCTAGCTCTAGAAATTTTTCTTGTTTTGAATTTTAATTTGTCTTAAAAAAATAAAATCAGTCCAAAATTTTATGGCTGGTTTTTGCATGGTATTTTTTCTGTCCTTTCACTCCTGACAATCAATCTGTGTTTTTTATTTAAAGCATATATATTTTCAAATAGCACTTTTTTTAGATTTTATTTATTTATTTGACAGATATAGAGAAAGAGAGAGGGAGCCCAAGTAGGGGGAGCAGCAAGCAGAGGGAGAGGGAGAAGCAGGCTCCCCACTGAGCAGGGAGTCTGATGCAGAGTTCAGTCCCAGGACCTTGGCATCATGACCTGAGCCAAAGGCAGACACTTAGTGACTGAACCACCCAGACACCCCTCAAATAGCATTTAATTGTCCCACTTTTTTATCTAGTATGATAATCACTGTTTTTAAAATGGCGTATTTAGTTCATTTGTATTCAATATGATTTTTATATGCTATATTTCTCTTTTTTAATTTATTTATATTTATTTATTTTTTCTCTTTCTTCTGCCTTCCTTTGACCAATTTTTATAAGATTTCTTTATTTATTTTAGAGAGAGAGAGAGAGCAGGGAGAGAGGCAGAGGGAAAGGGAGAGAGAGAATCCTCAAGCAGACTCCTCGCTGAGTGTGGAGCCCAAACCAGGGCTTGATCCCAGGACCCCAAGACCATGACCTGAGCCAAAATTAAGAGCTGGCCATTCAATTGACTGAGCCACACAGGCACCCCTGAAATAATTCCTAATATTTCATTTTATGACATCTATTGGCTTTTAAGCTATTTTCCTTCAAATTCTTAGATTATTCTAGAGATTACAACATGCATATTTAACTTTTTACAGTTCATCTTTAATTCATAATATTACTGTAACTTAAAACTTACAGCAGTGAACTTTCTTCTGCCTCTCATATGTGTATTTTATCTCTATCTAAATTATGAACTCCAGAATAATGTTTAATATTTGTTTTAAATGGTCAATTTTCATTTAAAGACAGTCAGAAATAAGGAAAAGGGTTACTTTGTATTTGCTTGCATATTTATCATTTCTAGTGCTCTTTGCTTCTTTCTTATAGATCCAAGTCTCAATTTGCTATAATTTCCCTGAGGTGACTTGGGTTTAGCAACTTCTTTTTGGATTTCTTATAGTGCAGGTTTCCCAAAGACATATGATCTCAGCCTTTGCTTATCTGAAATGCTCTTATTTTAACTTCACTTTTGAAAGTCATTTTTGCAAGATAGAGAATTTTAGGTTAATAATGCCATTTTAAAGAGTCATTCTACTTTCTTCCTCATCATTCTACTTCTGATGAGTGTTCAGCGTTATTTTTATCATCGTTCCCTTATATCACATATCAATGTGGCTTTTTTCTCTGTTTTTAGGATTTCCTTTTGTCTCTGGTTTAACATCAGTCTGAAATGATGTGGTTTGCTTTGTGTTTTCCTGCTTTTCAATTTCACAGGTTTATGTTTTTCAATAAATATGAAACTTTTCAGTCATTATTTCTATAAATTTTTTTCTACCCCAATTTTCTCTCCTTTCTTTCTGGCACTCCAATCACAAATATGTTAGATGATGTGCTACTGACATTTCCAGCCATTTTTCTCTGTATTGTTTTTCTTACCCCATCTCAAATCCCACTAATCTGTCTTCTGTACTATTTATTTAGTGTTGAGGTTGTCAGAAAAAATTTTGAATTCAAATATTTTGTTTTGCTGATGCAGAATTTTCATAGGTTCTTCTTTTAAATGTGAATTTCTGTGCTGAGTCCTTATCTGTCATTCTTTATTATCCCCCTTTCCCATGAACCTTGAATATATTGATGATAATGATTTCGTTTTATTTATTTATTTATTTATTTATTTTTAGACAGAGCAGGGGTGTGGGAAGGGGCAGAGGGAGAGGGACAGAGAAAATCTTAAAGCAGGCTCCATGCCCAGTGGGAAGCCTCACTCAGGGCTCAGTCTCACAACACTGAGATCATGACCTGAGCTGAACCAAGAGTCAGACACTTAACCTACAAGCCACCCAGGTCCCTCAGTAATAACTGTTCAGAAGCCCTACCTTATAATTCAAACGTATCTTGGTATAGTCATTTTCTATGGCTTTCTGAAAATTGTAGATATTAGGTTGCAGAGAGTTTATGTTATTTCCTTAGAACAATATTGAACTGTGTTTAACTAATTTACTGGCTGATCAGCTTCCTTCTATTCATGCCTATTTTTAGGCAGATCTAGAGCATTCTTTATTCTGTAACAAGTATAGCTCCGTGCTCTGGCCTTGCTGTGCTCTCAACTGGATACCTGGGGTGTTCACTATGGCAGAGCAGCTCTCCAACATCTGTCAGCATTGTGGGAACCTGCCAGTCCCTAGTAGGTCTTCCCTGCTGGACTCCAGTCTTATCCCATGTATGTAGCAATTAGTATTTGGATAAAGATTCAAGGAAACTCCTATACAGAACTCGTCCTCTGGACACCTTCTTCTTTTACATCATGTTCCTCACATTGCAGCCACCTCAGTGGCCCTGACTCCACCCAGTATTGCCACTGGACTCTGGACTCAAATTCCCTGTGGCATGACTTCCAAAGAATCCCCAGTAAGAAAACCAGGTACTTGTGAAACTTGTCTGGATTCCCTTCTTCCAAGAACCCCAGTCCTATACTGTCTTTCCTCCAATGCCTGAATATGGTCATTTTATAATGGTCTATGTTGAGAAGATAATTCTGATATCCATTACTGCCTCATGGCTCAAACCAGAAGCACCTGCATTATTTTTAATATAAGGAAAGCAAACTTCTTATAAATATGCTTTGAATGAATTGAGAAATATGATGTAGCAACACATTATAATGGAATAAGCCTTCTTAAGGGTTTTGGAAGTTTGGGATTAAATTTCCAGCTCTGTGACTTCAATTAATTATTTAATCAGTCTAAACCTTACATTTCTTATTTGTAAATTAATTAGATTATCTGTAAAGTGTTTCCTAGGTATATCTTTGTATTCTGTGGCACAAAGATAAGATTATGGATTTTTCAGTTTCAAAGAAATCCAAAAATCATCCCCTTTATATTAGCTGTGATGATACTTCATAAATGCTCTGATTGGGGAAGTAAAATGTGGAGAGAAAAACTGAATGCTTAATGTACTATCAAATTGTCTTTTATATGCTGTGGGTAATGCTTTGCACATTATAGGCATTTAAATTTCCAATAAGAGTAAATGCAATATATCAAATAACTCAGCAAATGGAGCCATCAAGAAATCATTCCTCCAAGTGGAACAGACATGTGTTGTATATTAATTCTAAGAAAGCATTGAATAATAACTGCTAATTTACTCATTTAGACTTCCTTCTCTATTGTAAACTGTTTGGCTTTAGTGACCAGACTTAAATAAAATTGGAATAGTTGCTGTAATTTGAGGATTGAAGATTCACATCCTTTACTTCCATTTATACATGTATTCTACAAACACCTATAGAGAACTTAATAGTGCCAAGAACCCTACTAGCTTCTGGAGACAAAGTAACAATCAAAATAAACTTGGTTCCTGCTATCACAATTTACAGTCTAGTGGAGAAGATAGGCATTACTAAGATAATCAGAAATAAGTGTATTGTTTCAACTGTGCAAACTCTATTAAAGAGAAGAATGTGGTTCAATAAGGGGTTATAATGTGGATTTTAGCTAAGGGGGGAAACAGCATTCCAGGAAGAAAGAGCAGCCAATATTAAGTCCATTATTGAGAGGAAGTTAGGCAAATCTGAGGGCATAAAAGAAAGCAGTTTGGCATAAGCAATTAGACTAAGGGGAATAAGGTACAAAATAAAAGTTGAGTAGTTAGGCGCCAGGTTATTTATTTTGATAGGACATGTTAAGATGTTTGCCTTTTCCTAAAAATAATGGGACACATGGAATATTCTAGAGATTAGACCATATATTAGGCCACAAAGTAAGCCTCAACAAATGTAAAACATTGAAATCATCCAAAGTAGTTTCTCCAGCAACAATGAAATGAAAATAAAAATCAATCCAGGAACACTGAAAAATTTATAAATGTGTAGAAATTAAAAATATTCTCCTAAACTACCAATGAATCAAACAAGAAATCAAAAAGAGAAATCAGAAAATACCTTCAGATGAATGAAAATGAACGCACGGAAACATAAAATAAAACTTATGGGATGCAGCACAAGCAGAGCTCACAGAGAAATTTAGAGCCATAAACAACGGTGTTAAAAAAGAAGGTCTCAAATTAATTATCTAACTTTACACCTTAAGGAAATACAAAAAGAAGAACAAATTAAAACCAAAGCCAGTACAAAGAAGATAATAATAAAAGTTAGATCAGAGATAAATAAAATAGACAATACCAAAAAAATTAGAGAAAAAAAAATTGTTCTTTTGAAAGATCAATAAAATTGACAAGCCCTTAGCTATACTGACTATGAAAAAACACTGAAGACTAAACTGAATAAGATCAGAAATGAAAGCGGAAGCATTACTACCAATCTTGCATACTAGAATTATAAAGGATTATAGGAGAATATTATGAATAGTTGTTTACCAATATAGATGAATTGGACAAATTCCCAGAAACACACAAACTACATAAACAGACTCAAGAAGAATGAGACAATCCAAGTAACCTATAACTAGCAATTCCATTCAACAGATGGATGAATCAATAAATGTCGTATACACAATGGAATATTTTCATCCATAAAAAAGAATGAAGTCCTGGGGCCAATAATACATTATATGTTAATAAAAAATAAAAAATTTTTATTTGAAAAAAGAACCAAGTACTGAGATATGCTATAACATGAATGAACCTTAAAAACTTTACAGTAAGTGAAAGAAGCCAGACTCAAAATGTCACATATTATATTATCCCATCTATGTGAAATAATCAGCATAGGAAAACCCACAGAGATAGAAAGGAAATTGGTAAGTTGCCAGGCACTAGGGGTCAGGGAGAATGGGAATCAACTGCTTAATACATTTGGAGTTTTCTTTTAGGGTGATGAAAATATTTTAGAATGTGATATTAAGTGGTGGTTACATAACATTGTCAATGTGCTGAATGCTGATGAATCACACACCTTAAAATGGTTACTTTTATGAGAATTTCACCTCCATAAGAAACGTACATGACTGAAATCATAACAACTCAAAAGAAGAATAAATTTTATGAAAAAAATATGCATTTACATTATTGAGGACAAATTATAGCCAGGATTAACATAAATCACACTTAGACTTTTTCATATTCTTCAGTTTTACAGCAAATAGACTCTTCACTATTCAGTTGTGCTTATTTTTCTAGTTTTATCAATATCCTAATCCTACCTTCTATAAAACATAATGATGTTACTTACATATGCATTGCTCAAAACCGCGTTCATTCATCATTGTGTACATTTGTACACACTACTCAAAATATTGCTTGAAGTAACAAAAATGCAGAAGACCCTATGATCTGACAGTATGAAGTACCTACCTAGTCATCAAACATTGTGATATTAATCCTATAAGCTATTGACACAGAAGATATTCATAATGAATTGCTAAGTGTAAACATTTAGGTTCACTTTCCTGAGGAATATACTGACTGCTACACAACTCGGAAATGTGTGCATATGTTAGTGTATAGAAAAACATAGAAAAAACATTTAAAAGATATGCACTATAGTTTTAGCAATGGACACTTTTACAAGAGAGTTTTTCCTAAGGTTTTCATCTGGAAAAATTTACTCTAACAGATGTGTAGATACAGAAACGTGCATGTACACATGTTAAAAAATTTCAACATCAGTGCAGGCTGTTCATTATTCAGATTAGGGGTGTTATGTGGTAACCGTGGAAGGTGATGAAATAGCAGAAAGGCACAGAAGAAATTGACAGAAATTGATGATATTTACTCTATGCTCTCAAAATGCTATACATTTGAGACAAACATAGCTATATTTTTTGGCTATGCAAATATGGAAAATAACCAGGAGTGGGCAACATTTTAAATCAGCAATAATGTGACCAATATATCATCTATTATTCTCTAAGTAGTGAGCTCTCCTTAGGGCCCTAGAAGCAATGGTGACACCTGATTGAAATACAAAGAGGCTGGTGAATGAAGAGACAAATTGGACCCACTTGACAATGGATTATAACTTTCCACAGATAATTCATTATTTGAAAATATTTTGGTTTTTCACTTTATTTTTTTACTCTAGAAAATGTGTTGAAAATCGATTGCCTGACACATGTTAGCAATGTGTTAACTTTTGTATTTCAGGAGAAAAAAACTGAAACTTTATGTCCCAAAATTCCTTTGCCCTTAGAATTAGTCAATAAGAGGGACATATAGCAAGATGGCGGGGAACTAGGAGGAGGCTCTGGTTCAACCTGTCCCCTAAAGTGAGCTGATTACATACCAAGGAACTCTGATCACTCATGAAATCAGCCTGAGATCAGAATTCTACTCATCAGGATCTCTACGGGGGCAGAAGACGCCAGTGGGCAGGTAAAGCGGAGTGGGAACGCCAGACTGGTATCGGAAGATAAACAAAAGGGGGAGGGAGCCACCAGAGGAAACGCATTGGGAAGTAATACCCCAATACGAGAGTGCCCTATGACTGGGGACCAGCATTAACTTGAAGACTGATAAAAAGCACTCAAAAAGAGAAAAGATCGCAGGGTGAAATTGTGGGAATTGGAACTGTTAGGGACAGGGGCTTAAGTCCCCCACGGAGGGCAGACACCCCTGGCGCTGAGCCAGAGAGAGTGCAGCGGAGAAACCAGGTCTTGGTCTCTGAGCTGAGAGGAGACCTCTTAAGGGCGCTTGACGTGTGGCAGGGGCTGGGACCCTCCCGGAGCAGAAACAGACTTTTGCAGTCCCCACGTGTGTGCCGCGCCACGCTAGCAGAGCCTGAGACGCGCTCCACCCCCTCCCCTGAGAGAGGCGCGCGGGCGCCAGCGGGGGCTCTAGGACCCAGAAAGTCTGATTGCTCCCAGGTCGGGCCAGCGGGAAAATCTCTGTGTGCCTTCCCTGCTTGGAAACTCTCTGGTGGTCTGGAGCTGCCCAGACAGCTCCCGCTTGTGGTTTTGAGTACAAGCAGGACACACAGGTGTCCCCAGAGATCGCGGCTGGGAACCTGCTCTGCAGCACCAGAGGGGAACAGACTGGGGCTTCTCTCTGGGAGGGAGGTCTGGGTGCAGTTTTCTTTCCTCTAAACCTCCAAGAACCATCGGGAGCTGCCGAGGGGAGAGAAAACAAATGAACAGACATAAAAACCTCCAGAGAACAAAAGCCTAAAGGCCCAGTTTCCTCAGAGCCCACCCCCTGGAGGGGGCCGGGAGGACTTAACTCAGGAAACACCGCCTGAAAACCCACGCAGCAGGCCCCTCTCCCAGAAAGCCAACCCGCCGAGAAGACAACAATCACTACTACTTCATAGATACCTTTAATTTTTAATTCGTTCCCACTATTCTGGTTCATTTTTAAAATTTTTTTAATCTTCTTTATTTTTTATATAGATTTTTCTAGCCTATTTACCATCACAGTGAGATGTCCTGTACATCAAATTCCATAATAACCTTTTAACCTGAACTTTTTGATACATATACCCATGTTTTTCTTTTGCTTTTCTATTTTTTCATATATTTTTTAAAATTTCACTTTAGTTTAGTTTAGATCATTCTTCTCTTTACTTTTATTTGCTAATATTCATATAGAGTTAAAATTCAAGGTAATCCCCTTTCCCCAATCAATGCTACCCCTAAAGGTAAGCCAATTTTTAATCCCCTGATATCTTAGGAAAGTTGTGTCCTTTAAAAAAGATATCAAGATACATCCAGGAAGAAGCAAAATAACCTTCCTCACCCACACTGAGAATTTACAACCACTCTCCCATCTTTTTCTCCTACCAGTATTTTTGTATACTTGTGTTTGTCCTGATAGTCTATAAATCTTATACTTAGGGTTCTTTTTGACGAGGTTCTTTTTTTTGTTTGTCTGTTTGTTTCTTTGTTTTGCTTATACATATATATGTACATTTTTTTTTCTTCTCTTGTCATTTACTTTTATCAGTCTTTTTTGTTTGTCTGTATTTGTTTGTATACTTCACAAACCTTACCTTGGGGCCCATTTGGGCTGAGCCTTCTCTTTTATCCTTCTTTCTTTTTCCTGCCTCTCTTTCTCTCTCTCTCTCTCTCTCTTTCTCTCTTTTTCTGCTTACTCTCTTTCTTTTTTCCTTCCATTTGGGTGGGGACTCTTGATTGCTAAGAAGCATTCCAGGGTGCACCTTCACTGCACCAAGTTCGATACATCCAGCTACAACCATTCAGCCAACTTTCACCAAAATGACTAGGAGGAGGAATGCCCAACAGAAGAAAAATTCAGAGGATGGGCCCTCTGCAACAGAGCTAATGGCTACCGACATAGACATTATGTCAGAAAGGGAATTCAGGCTAACAATTATCCAGGCAATAGCGAGGTTGGAGAAAGCCATGGATGACCAAATAGAATTGATTAGGGCAGAACTAAAAGCCACCAGGGATGATGTTCACAATATTAGGGCAGAACTGAAAGCCACCAGGGATGATGTTCACAAGGCTCTCAATGAGTTCCAATCTAATATAAATTCTCTAAAAGCTAGAGTAACTGAGACAGAAGATAGAATTAGTGATCTGGAGGACAAACAGATAGAGAGAAAGGATCAGGAGGAAGCCTGGAACAAACAGCTTAGAAACCACGAAAACAGATCAGGGAAATAAATGATGCCATGAAACGTTCCAACATCAGAATTATTGGAATACCTGAAGGGGAAGAGAAAGAAAGAAGTCTAGAAGATATTGTCAAACACGTTCTTCATGAAAATTTTCCAAATATCGCAAATGGAAACAGCGTTCATGTACTAGAGGCAGAACGGTCCCCCCCCC
>PISX010027293.1:0-23169 GCA_004024625.1 Mellivora capensis | reverse complement strand
AAATAATTAGATGAAATTAAAAGTTGTGAATTATTGGGGCACCTGGGTGGCTCAGTGGGTAAAGTCTCTGCCTCCAGCTCAGGTCATGATCACAGGGTCCTGGGATTGAGGCACACCTCGGGCTCTCTGCTCAGCAGGGAGCCTGCTTCCCCCTCTCTCTCTCTGCCTGCCTCTCTGCCTACTTATGGTCTGTCCAATAAATAAATAAAATCTTAAAAAAGGCGTGAATTATTGACTTTCTAATATGCAATTATAAAAAATCAAAGTAGATGATTAATAGTTCCTATAGTTTTCAATAACAACTCTGGAAATATATTAACTTTCTCTCTACCCCATGCACACATACATATACCACTCACACTGATTTTCTTAAAACAATAGTATTCTGGAATCAGCTTCGAATGTTTTTGAGGTAATTTCTGAAGACAAATAATGAGTTATATGTAATGTTATTGAGTGACCGTACATAAAAAATAAAAGAATTGATGTCTTTAGCATTTGTAAAAGCTTTTCCTTCACTTTTATACTTCTTAAATTATTATCAATAATTTAAAGGACTTTTTAAAAAATATTATTTATTTATTTATTTGATAGGCAGAGATCACAAGAGAAGCAAGCAGAGTGGGGGTGGGAGGAAGCAGGCTCTCCAGTGAGCAGAGAGCCTGATGTGGGGCTCAATCCGAGGACCCTGAGATCATGACCTGAGCTGGATGCAGAGAATTAACCCAGTGAGCCACCCAGGCACCCCATTTTAGTCAGAACCCAGATATAAAAACTTTTATTACCCTGGATAAGAGACCCATTATCCAGGATTGCCTGGATGACTCAGTGAGTTAAACAACTAAATCCTGGTTTTGGGTCAGGTCATGATTTCAGCATGGAGTCTGCTTAATATTCTCTCCTTATCCTTCTTCCTCTCCCCCTGCTCTCTCTCTCTAAAATAAATAAATACAAGCATGCATACATACATAAATAAATAAGAGAGACCCATAATCCAAAATAATCTTGATAGGCTGGAGTACATTCCTAATATGAAATATTATATTTAAATTGAATAAATATACATATATATTTATATACATATATGCTAATAAAGGCTGATTGATGAGGTAAAAAATCCAAGAAAGTAATAATGTAAATGAAATTATAATTAATTAAACAAGTGTAAGTAAAGTACATAATACAATCACAAAATTCACCAATTGACAAGGATTTTTAGGTATAAAAAGACAAATTTGAGCTAAAAATAGACTTTCTAGAAATAAATTGTCTTTTTACTTTATTCTAAAATTGTATTGGCAAAGAAAGAATTAGTATACTGAGTGATGTATTTGCAGTATCTGGAAATAATTTATCTCAGAAAGACAAAGAACAAAAGAGATCTTACAGACAAAATTAGAAAGCAAAAACATAGAAAACAAACGTAATATACAGAAAAACAAATATAATAAAGAAGAAACATAAATGCAATGTTTGTTCTTAAAAAATTAAAGTAAAAGAAAAATCTGCCTAAGTTGAGCAAAAAAAAAAAAGAGGAACGGACATGCATAAAGATAATAACAATAATACCACAGAGACAGCCACTTATGAAAATATCTATTATAATAATATATTGGGGATTTTGATGAAATACCAAGATTTCTGAATCACAAAATGTCTTGATCTTCCTATAAATTCTAAATAAATTGGAATATTGAAAGATTCATTATGAAACTAACAAATAAAACAAAAGGCCCAGGTGATTGTTAAAGTCAAAAGTTACAAGATTTTTCTGGAACATACCTTTCCAATGGTATCCAAAGCTTTTAAGATAATGTAAAGAGGAAATACTCTCCATGTCATTCAATGGCGGCAGATTACCTTCATTCTGAAAAAGACAGAAATATCATCAGATGGAAATATTACAATTTCTTCCTTAGGAAGAAATTTTCCACCTTAGGAAAAGTTCCAAAATTTTTAACAAGCTATTCATGTTAGGTTCTATCAGTATTGGTCATATTTAATTCAAGATGAAACATTGATTTTATCCTAGGAATGTGCAAGGGTAGATGCACTAATCAAATCTATAAATAATAATCAGTATATTAATGGAGTAAGAATAGTAAAGAGCACACATGACAGATTCAGAATAAGTATCATCAACATCTGATGTCTTTATAATAAAAAAAAAACTTATAGAAACAGAAAACAAAGAATTTCTGTAGTACGTTGAAGATTAATACAGGGGTACCTGGTGGCACAGTTGGTTAAGTGCCCAATTCTCAGTCTTGGCTCAGGTCGTGATTTCAGGGTCTTGAGTATCAGTCCCATGGTGGGCCCTGTACTCAGCATGGAATCTGCTTGAGAGTCTCTCTCTCCTTTGCCCTTTGCCCTTCATTCCTATGCTCTCTGTCTCTCTGTCTCTCTCTGAAACAAAGGAATAAATCTTTAAAAGAAAAAAAAAGATAACCTACAAAATTCTTATAGTATAATATCAATCTTGAAAAAATGAGAAATCTTGGGAAAATTCCTTTAAAATAAGGAATAATGCAAAGATCCTCACAACAGCTTATTTTTATACCATTGTACTGATATTACTGTTAGCATAATAAGCAAGAAGAATAAATTAATGGCATAAAGATTAGAAAGGACATAAAAGGAATATAATTTTTCCAGGAAAATATGATAGCTATGGTAGGAAAACTCCAGACACACATTATCAGAAAAATAAGAGAGATTGGGAAAATATCCAACTATAAGATTTATAAAAGAACAAACAATTCTACTTCAACACACATAAATTTTCCATCTGTTTCCAAACAGTCAGTGTCTTCTATGTAACATAAAAATTTACTTGACTCTTGAAAATAATTTTTCCCATCATTATAATTCTTGCTTTTATGAGCCTCTGGCTTAGTGAATTATATTATTTTAGTATCTACTAATTGCATCTCTCAAAGACAGGGTTGTTTGTTTGTTTTTAATGATACCACTTTAAAATTTTATGTGCATTTAACATAATGATTGGAATACATAAATGAAGTCTTTGTTAGGTTTAGGACATAGAACAACTTCTGAAATATGATTTTTAAATAAAAATTACATGTTTGTTTTTCAAACGTTGTTTTGTGTTTTTAGCCCACATCCTATATTATTCCTTCTGATTTGACAGGTTAGCCAGTTATTTATAGTAGGGACAGGTTAGTTTTTATGATAGGAGAACTTCACATAAATCCTAACAATAGAAATGATAGATTAGATTCAAGAACTTCTGAGAGTAAATATTTTTATAAAAAAAATTGCTCCAAGTTTCCTTTTTTATTTTGTTCCATATTAAATAATCTGTATTTTATTCATTTTTTACACTTAATGTGGTAGAAAAGCACTTTGTCTAATGGTTGCCACGAACTCTAGTCAATTTTCAGAGACATCATATGTTATGGGAAATTAAACATAAACCTACAAGATATCTCAACAGCACATTACAGTAGGGATTCTGGGACATAGTGCATGAATGTGATCCCAAGCCAAGTAGATAGTATGAACTAAAGAGTCCAGAAGTCACTAGTTTCTAGAAAAGTACTACAGTCTTTGTTGAAGAAGGTATATGGTTCTCACCTTTAAGACATTGGGAACCTAGACAGGAGTGCTACCCATGTAAGGTGTAAGATGATGGTTCTTGGTATAAATCAAGATGATATTAAAGCAGTCTAACCAGTGAGTAGTGCAAAATAAGAAAGTTGCCAAAGTATGCAGTAAAAAATATGTACAAGGTACAATCCTGTGACTTATGTAGTATTATCCATTTTAGTAATGTAAATGAGTGAATGCAAATCCAACTCCCAATTACAAAAATAAATTCATCATGGGTTACTGGAGCTAGAGAAACAAGTAGAGGAGTTGCCAATATCATTTTACTCAGTCATGGTCAAGTTATCCAAAAATGAATTAGTATTAGTTGTAAGAAAGATGAGGCTAAAGCTAAAATCTTTTGGTCATTATCTAAACTAAGGACAACAGATACCTACTAAGGCAGTTGAGTAACTCAGGCTCTGGAAGGAAAAGGAGTTGAGGGGCTCAACTAGTGACATGGGTTCTTTTCATAGTTTTTAATTAATGTCTCCATTTGCAAGCTTACAGGGACCAGTCAGTTCCCTTCACTGAAGAAGTTTCTAAGTAGTAAACAGAAGAATATTATGGTAAATTCAGAAAAAAAATTAAGGAAGAATTATATATTTCCTTAATTTCCTTAAAACCATTGCATGCCAAACATATTCTTCTTAAAGCTCTGAAGATTAGGTTTTTCTTTTTTTTTTAAATATTTTATTTATTTATTTGACAGATAGAGATCACAAGTAGGCAGAGAGGCAGGCAGAGAGAGAGGGAGGGGCAGGCTCCCTGCTAAGTAGAGAGCTGGATGTGGGGTTCAATATCAGGACCCTAAGATCATGACCTGAGCTGAAGGCTGATGCTCAATCAACTGGGCCACCCAGGGACCTGATGAGACTGGATTGTTTTTAATATTATATCTATTTCTCTCTTAGTCTAAGCTATGAATTTTTTTTTTTTTTTTAGGAAGAGGCTATTGCAAAACAAGTAAGCACTTTAAGCACTTAAACAAATATAAATCCATAATTGGATTTTGACACTTCCCAAAGACCATTTATTTTTAACAGTGTAGAAGGAATTTAGGAAAGGGCAGCTGTTTTAAATGCCATAAATCACTTTGGGACTTTTAATAATGTCTGTAAGAAAATAATTCAATGTAAGGTGCTAACATCTAAAAAAAAAATCATTTCAAGTTCATTTATACTTGAAGTGAGTAACAATGTTTACATTTATAAACTGCCACTATTTACTGCATTTTTCATGGTTTATGACATTCCAGAACTATTAAAATTTATTTTACAAGCTCTGACATTCATAAAAATATAAATGTTTACAATCTAGACAAGTCAATCACTGTAATAAAAGTAGTCAACAATAAGAGTTCTTATTCATTTCTATTGAAGGGAAAGTAAACTCAGGCATAGAAATACCAAAATGTGTCCTTTATGATAGAGAAAAGAGTTTAATAAAATGTAATCTCATAGAGGAACTTTCTTAAACTGATTATTGAAACTGTATTTCCTATAATGTAACAAATACCTTTTTTAGCTCACAGAAGGAAGTTAAATAATTTTCCTTAATAAATAAAGATGATATAAGTTTCAAAAGAGTACTTCATGATAGCTTTCCTTAATTTAGTGTTGTCTCTTCTAAAAGGGGGACATATCTCCAGTTCATTTTTCATTCTCAAATAGGGACTTAAGTTTTTATTGACAGGATGATGCCCATTCCTCTGTACTCTTTCTCAATTTCCCAAAGTGGACCTATTGTTCCATATTATTTACAACTTCAGTAACACATAAATACTGTATTATTCGTTAGTTTTGTATGTTGTTCTGTGATTCGTCATCTATTCATTGGTTTTATTTAATAAACTATAATTTTCTTGAGAAGAGAACAAAGGCTTTTATTAATTTTTTCAAGTATTATTTCAATTTGAGAAAAGATAAATATGCAGTACATTATTTTAAATATATGAATAAAAAACCACTTTTATGAGTAAATAGAAATATGAAAGTTGGTAAATGATAGCTTCCCACATATGCCATGTTATTGAAGTATGTGTCTCTTGATTTCTGTATTATTGAAAAAACAGATAGAACATATCTCAAATGAAAACATTCAGTAACTTTCTCTACTATTTAAAAGAAATTATCTTCATAATTTTTGATCTTTTAAAAATATTTTTATCCTTAACACACATATAGCTTAAATAAAAGAAAATTCACTGATTTTCTAAATATATGCTTTGTAATTAAAAATGTAGGTATTATAAATAATATAACCTAAATAAAACCATATTGAAAGTGAAGAGATTAATTATAAATTAATCAGATTTAAATTCTTTTTATGTTTGACAACTGCATTGCCATTATTGCAATAGTATATAATATCTATTAAATGAAACTATTTTTCTAAAGGTGCACTTGATTGATTTTAAATAAAAGACAGCATTAGTTTGATTTTTAAAAAAGTTAAACATGGTTTTCATATTTCCATTAATTTCAAAATACAATAATGCTATATTTAAAAGTTCATTGAATCTTGTAAGAAAATCAATGAATAAGTCACCTTTTAATTACTTTCTTCAGAGGCAGTAAACTCTTCATTAACTATGAGGTTATGGTGTATGTAAAGCACTATAGATTCAATTCAATTTTTATGAAATGTTAAATGGTTACTCATAAAACTTTTATGGAATTTCAGCCATAGTCAATATTTACTTATCTCTCCATATAATAGAGCTCTATGCTAAATAAAATAGTTTGTTAAGAAATACTTGAAGATAAACTGCCATTATACTAGAAATATTCATTGAGCATCTATTGGCGTTAACAATATAACTCTTTATCTGTTGGTCTCTCTTTGAACAGCCAGTGTTCATATTAAACTGAAAATATATTTATCAAACTCCTGTTATATACCAGAAATTATATATCTGAGGCACTGGAGGTAAGCTGGGGAATAAAAAAGATAATGTCTTTGTCATATTGGAGGCCAGATTTAAAGGTGAGACAAACACACGCACATACACACTCATACATATCCTATCAAAAAGAAAATCAATAAAGAAGCTAAATTCTGATAATGCTAAGCACAATAATGGGGTATGGGAAGTCAAGTGGTCAGTGTTATACATTCATGTGAGCTAAAAAAAGCTCTCAGGATGAGAGCTAAATTTGGGGATCACATCACTCCTGCATATATCAGAGATATCTTCCTTATTGTTTTGGGAATAGGCAAGATCTGTAGTTGCTTTAATAAATTAGATATAAGCTGTTCTTAGTTGATGCTTATAATTATACAGTTATTTTTAAAAAGCACTATTTTAAATATTTCTTATATGATAACTACATAAGTACTATATATACTTTTGGTGATAAAAAGAGAATGACAAGCTCAGTAGACAGATACGGTTATCTTTTCTCAGAAATTATAACAACATGCATCTTGAAATCTGCGTTATCAAGAAGTCATACACTGAAATGACTTCCCTGGAGTTTTGACGCTAACCTGATTAAATTTGCATGTACAAAAGAAATGTGTACTTAAAATAAAACTTGACACAATCTTCAGCAGCTACTTTGTACCACCTATGAGTCTAAATTGAACTAGCCATCAATTCTTGAAAAATTCTTGATTATATTTATTCATTGTCTGATTTTTAATGCATATGAATTAACCTTCCATCAGCATTTTAGAAAGTCAGTGCCCTAGGTTCTCATCTGAGAATACATTATTCTGTATTGTTCTTCCGTTCTAATAAATATCTTGGATTAGATAACTTTACCTGTGTCAAGTGGTTTGGATGATATCCAATCTAGTCACTCCTCTACTTATTTTTCTATCCCTAAAATCTAGACCATCCAGACATAAGCTTAGTGACCTTTATATTAAGGTTAAGCCCTTTGGTTCTCTAAAGAACTCATACTAACTGGCCATTCGAAATCTATGACTTCATTATCTTTATGAAGACTATATGAAAAGGGGAAAAAAAAAAAACCATCATTCTGGGCTCTTTAGATAGAGCTCCACGTGAAGGTTTAAGTTTGTTTTCTTTCTTTTTTTGTAGAAGTATGAAGGTATAGCTTACTTCCCCTAAGGAACTAATGTTCTTTCCTTTCAGATGATGACAGTTCTGTAAATGACCATATTTCACCCTCTTCTCTGTACTGCTTCAAAGCAAATAAACAATTAGATATTTATGGTATGTGAGTGTGATCTTCCTTTCCTTAGGACTCTCTTGCTTATATATATCTTCCAGTGATACTTTGTTTTGTTTTGTTTTTTAGTGTTATTATTGTCACCTGTCTCAATGTTTTCTGGGAAAAGATGAATGAATTTCTGTATAAATAAAAATGATACATCTTCTGATGTTCACTGAAGCAATCATTAGAAGTTATTGTTGAGCTAGACTGCTCAGATTTCTCATCACCCCACAGGCATGGGCAAAAATACCGCCTACCTGGATGAGCGCTTAAATACTTTGTTTTCATTCAAGCTTATTGAGGATTTACATGACATATATGATTTTCATCTCCCTATGACTCTACAAGTATAAGATGGACTTGAGCAATTTCCTGGAGTTGATCAGAAGGCCAGCTCTAATTATAATTGCATTGTTTCATGTCTACAATGTCCTATCTTTCATTAATGTGTAAATGAATGCATATGAGCACACCCTTAGATTTAATCAGAAAATACACCCAAGGATTTTTATACATAAAAGGAATAGAGAAATAAGGAAAGCCAAGAAGGACATTTGATTGTAGAGCCAAAAAGGGGAGCCCAAACTATTTTTAAGCAAGTTCTTTCAGCAGACATTATTCTGAATTTATCTTTCTTAGTTCAGTATCCTGTCAAACTCTTAGAGCCAAAGAAGTTCTGGAAAGAGTCTAGAACTACTGAACACTAGGATTTTCAAATACTTGCTCAAGAAGCAAAGATGGGTGTTAGCATTTACATACAATGAGCTCAAAAATGGAGTAAATATCAGTAACAATATCACTATAGCACTTACAATTTTGTAAGTTGCCTCTGCATAGAGCATCTCATTTGATTTTCAGGAAAAAGACAACAATAATAAAAACAAATGAACAAGCAAAAACCATGAGGGAGAAGAAAGAAAATTAGCTTTGAATTTGAAGGTCAGAGAAGTTTCATGATTAGTTAATGAGACCATGCTAGGTTACAGTTCATAGATTGATTGCCTCACTCGAGTTTTATAATTCAGTTGTTAATCATTTTATCAATTCCAAACATCTGAACAAAGAAGATGACTAAATTTAGCTAGAATTGCTCTGATAGTTTTAGTAAAATAATAGTGTCAGAATTGTGTTGCAGTGTTTATTTTAAGTGAGATTAAAGATGTAATTTTCCTCCAAGTCCCTATATTTCCACTGCAAGTTTATAAATATCAATGTTGGTACTAGTACAGTGCAAAGCAAACTTTGATCTTGGTTTTAAAAATTGTATTATCTAGTTTCATAGATTCCACACTTGGAAAAAGCTATGCTCTCAAATATTCCCTGATATCATTATATCTGGCTGCCGTAAGGCTGTACACAGTACTTCTTGTATCCCTCACTCATCATGAAGCACGTCAGATGCAATGAGCAGCAGAGCATAGCTGGCTTGTGGAAACTTCTCTCTGTTTTCTCTGCTTCAGTGCTCCCTGTCTTGACCCAGAAAAGATATAACAGTATTTTTTTTTTATTTTTTTTTTATATAACAGTATTTTAACATCACAGTTAAACTATCAATAATACACGTTATATCACTAATAAGTTGAGGGAAAAAGAAAGCTATTGTTATTTTGTTTTAGAAATCTTGTTCATATATTTTAAATGAAGAAACAGTTTTAGCAATATTAATTCAAACGTTCAGTGCAAAAAAAGTATTTCTTTAAATTAATCATTTAAAAAGTATCAGAGGGGGGTGCCTGGGTGGCTCAGTGGGTTAAGCCTCTGCCTTCAGCTCGGGTCATGATCCCAGGGTCCTGGAATGGAGTCCCACGTTGGGCTCTCTGCTCAGCAGGGAGCCTGCTTCCCACCAATCCCCCCATCTCTCTCTCTGCCTAATTGTGATCTCTCTCCCCGTCAAATAAATAAAATCTTTAAAAAAAAGGTATCAGAGGCCCGAATTCTGTGCAATTAAAATTTGATGTTTCTCAGCAAAATGTTTCTGTTAAGAATACAATTGAGGAATGAAACATGAAGAAGATATAGTTTTACGTTTGCATCTACTATATTCCACTGATTTACAATTAAGGGGAAGCCTGGGTGGCTCAGTGGTTTAAGCATCTGCTTTCAGCTTGGGTCATGATCCCAGAGTCCTGGGATCAAATTCTGCATATGGTTCCCTGCTCTGATGGGAGTCTGCTTCGCCCTCTGCCTCTGCCGCTCCTCCTGCTTACGGTCACTCTTTCTCTATCTCTCTGACAAATAAATAAAATCTTAAAAAAAAGAATTTACAATTAAGATCTCTATATCAAATAAGGAGCAGTGAATTTTTCCTTTGTACAGGGTGGGTCCTATTGGGAAAATCAAAACAAAATCTCCTTCCAAACCAGAAAACCTTTACACAAAGGTAGAAGAGAAATAAAACAATTTTCATTAATAGATAGCCATTAAAGCAGAATGTTATGTACATCAGAAGCAATCCAATAAGAGATTACGAAGACAGACAGAAGTCTCATCCTTTTGCTATGCACACATGACCCATTACATTCTCAAGATAAACGATAACTTGTCCTCAAGTAAGAGGACTTGATAGCACCATTTGCCAGGGGAAGTCCATCCTAGATTCACCTGGTCTTTGGCATGGCTACCTGTGTTTGTTAATTGGCTTAATTCAAAGAGAAATGAACTTCCCACATCTTTCTGTCAGGAGATGGGTCTCCATCTTGGAACAAGGAACCTACTAAATTAGACTCTTAACACCCAGAGACTGAGAGATGATGCATATCTTCCATTATGATTACATTTCAAAGAGATAGTTCTCATTCTTGTATGTGAAAGGTAGTAAGAGGCTATTTAGCTTTTAAAAAGATATTCCCACATTTCAAACAGAAAGAATTTATCAGTTTTCTAAAGTAAATGCTCTAAGGAAAGGGAGAAGGGAAGTGTCTTTCCTCATTTTCAACAGTGAGAATTAAGCCTTTTATTTTTTCATTGTATTTGCCTTTACATTCCATGTGCATAATATATTTATAGAGAGATTGAGTTTTCAACATTTTTTTAATTAAATAATGCCATATGGTGAAAAGCTCATTGTTAGACCATGTTTCTGACAGGCTAGCTTTTGTTTTTGGAGATACATTATTTACTTTTGCTATTAACTACTATGTGTTATTAGTAACTACTAGTAACTCTAATAACTATTCAAAACTTGATGGGTGATGATGGGGGAAAAGAGGAGGCATCAATATCACTGATCTTACTTTCAACGGGGAAATAGAAGCATCACATGTAATCCATTCTTTTAGTATGAAATTGTATGCTTTCCTCTGAGACTGTTTCTTAAAGACCATATTTTAGCCTAATATTTTATCTAGAGGATTTAATTTCCTTATTCTCTCTTTTGCCATCTTGCAGTTTGCTTATATATGTATGTATGCATATGCATTCAGAAATAATAAATGAAATTCAGTTCCTCTTCATTCATTTTCCATAAAGGAGGAGGAGGAGTTGCCCTGAGCTTGAAATATTAAGCCCAAACATCATAGTTATTCACTTTATTTTTAAGGTGATTATTTACTTGCTTTACATTTCTAATTGAGTTATTTTTGAAAGGTTAAGTCTCCTGTGACATAAATTTACTATATCATAATTAATTTGAACTCATCATGTACTAAAAAGTTTCTATTTTAATAAAGCCTATAAAAGCAGGACATCTGTTTAAGAAGTCCTATACCAGTTGCACTTTTAGGTACTCCAATTTCTTCATTTATATGTGTATGTGTGTGCCTAATATTTTTGTGTGTGTGTATCTATCTATATCTATCTATATCTATCTATCTATTTATATACACATGTAACTGATGTGTGTGTTCATTGTCAAATAAAGGTCCCCAGGATAACCCCAGTTATTTCAGTATAACATTGCATTGCCTCATATTTGAAGCTTACTTTTCACTATTGCCATATCCTTGAATCTTTGAATCAGTTACTGATATTGATGAAATTTTTTAAATTTCTAATTTAGATTTCACATAGCATTGCAATAAAATCAGATAATTTGCAACCACACTGCCTTAGTTTGAGTTCTGGCTACAATAATTAGTTGGCTGCATTACCTTGAATAAGTTACTTAAACTCTTCACTGCTCAGCTTCCTCATTTCTAAAATGAGTATAAGAGTAGCACCTTCCTCATTGGTAGCTGGGAGGGCTGAATGAGCCAATATATGGAAAGATGCACTGTGGTGCCCTGAGTTGGGAGTTTGTAGATTTGTGTTCTAGTTTCTACTTTGCAGGTAACTCCTAGATCCTGACCTCTATGTCTGAGGTTCTTTCCTTTCCATTAAAATGACAAAAAAACAAAAACAAAAACTCTGGTAATCTCATGGTCTTTAATTCTAATTGGCCGTAAGTTAGAAACCTTTTTCCTTTGGCTCAAAAATAGTATAAAACGATATCGCATAACATGGCTGACCTATCTTATAAATTGCAGATATCCTGTTGGCATACATATAGAGCAACAGAAGATTATACCAAGACATCCAATTATCATTTCATGTAGTCTTGATTTCAAAAGGTACTTTTTTAAAAATTATTTTTCTTAACATACAATGTATTATTAGCCCCAGGGGTACAAGTCTGTGAATCATCAGGCTTACACATTTCACAGCACTCACCATAGCCCATACCCTCCCCGATGTCCATTACACAACCCCTTATCCCTACCCCCACCCAGCAACCCCCCATTTGTTTTGTGACATTAAGAGTCTCTTATGGTTTGTCTCCCTCCGGATCACATCTTGTTTCAAAGGGTACTTTAAAAACATTTTTGACTATAGAACACTTTATTCATATGAATGCTTACTCAAACACCTCAAATTTAAGAAACCCATGTTTCACTCTTAATACTTCATATACTAATATACAGAGGTTGCCTTTTATGAAGTTCTGGTTCCATTATTCTAACAGAATGTCATTTAAAATGTGTGCTCAGGATCAAACATTCACCAATGTAATCTTTCTTTGATATTTGCAGCTACCAAAAAATGATGATAGCTTTTATAGTTATTTGGAGCAACATTGGTATGATAAAACAACATTGTTAATTAGAATTTAAAAAAATCAGGAAATGCAAGGGGACATCAAACAATCAGTAATGCCATATTTTGTTGGAATGCTGCAAAAAAAAAAAAAAAAAAAGCAAACAAACAAAACAAAACAGAGGGAGTGTACCGTAAAGTAATATCTCAGAATTTTTAAAACTGGAGCTCTAGGGGCACCTGGGTGGCTCAGTGGGTTAAAGCCTCTGCCTTCAGCTCAGGTCATGATCCCAGGGTCCTGGGATTGAGCCCCACATTGGGCTCTCTGCTCAGTGGGGAGCCTGCTTCCCTCTCTCTCTGCCTGCCTCTCTGCCTACTTGTGATCTCTCTGTCACATAAATAAATAAAATCTTTAAAAAAAACCAAAAACTAGATCTCTACCAGCAATATGTTTTAGTATGGTAAACAAATGAATTCAACTCCATTAATTCAATAACATTTTTTTTTAATTTCTTTTCAGCATAACAGAATTCATAGTTTTTGCACCACACCCAGTGCTCCATGTAATGTGTGCCCTCCATATACCCACCACCTGGCTCCCCCAACCTCCCACCCCCCGCCCCTTCAAAATCCTCATGTTGTTTTTCAGAGTCCATAGTCTCTCATGGTTCATCTCCCCCTCCAATTTTCCTCAACTTCCTTCTCCTCTCCATCTCCCCATGTCCTCCGTGTTATTTGTTATGCTCTGCAAATAAGCGAAACCATATGATAATTGACTCTCTCTACTTGACTTATTTCACTCAGCATAATCTCTTCCAGTCCCATCCATGTTGATACAAAAGTTGCATATTCATCCTTTCTGATGGAGGCATAATACTCCATAGTGCATATGGACCACAACTTCCTTATCCATTCGTCTGTTGAAGGGCATCTTGGTTCTTTCCACAGTTTGGCGACCATAGCCATTGCTGCTATAAACATTGGGGTACAGATGGCCCTTCTTTTCACCACATCTGTATCTTTGGGGTAAATACCCAGTAATGCAATTGCAGGGTCATAGGGAAGCTCTATTTTTAACTTCTTGAGGAATCTCCACACTGTTCTCCAGAGTGGCTGCACCAAGTTGCATTCCCACCAACAGTGTAAGAGGGTTCCCCTTTCTCCACATCCTCTCCAACACATGTTGTTTCTTGTCTTGCTAATTTTGGCCATTCTAACTGGTGTGAGTGGTATCTCAACATTTGTTTTAAATAAGACTGCCCCTTCCTAGACCTTAGCAGAGAATATTTCCAATTTAGCTTGCCTAACTCTAAAACAATCTTATTTTATAAAAAGCAGGATGCATGTGGACAGGGTCAGATTAATGGATTTGTGCATTTGTAATTATTTTTCTGAGTTAAGTTTAGTGTTTAAGGGATCTCTGTTGGGTCCTGGGTATCTATCAGCTCAACAAACCATGACATTTCTTGTACTCTCTTGTTTTTTCTCTTGTTCTCATGTATTTATGATTATCTTTCCAGTCCTGTCTCTTGAGTTTCATCCCATCCCTGAAGTCCTATCTAGAGCCCTCTCGTAACCCTTTCTCCCATAATTAACTAACTAATTAATTAATTGATTAATTAAAACATGAAAAGTGTCCCACAATATATCTACATATTTAAGGAAAGTAGTGGCCGTGTCTCATTCATTAGAAGAAATATATTTTTTAGGAACTTTGTGCTTGGATCGGGTCCAAGTTTGCCACACCCATTACATTAAAATGTGAAATTCTTGTGGATGATCGCTATTGATTTCTTTAATTTTGTCTCTCTGATCCTAGGGTTTCTCCTTATATTCGGTTTTACAGTAGTCTTGTCTTTGGCATATCACCTAACTCGGAGATTATTATGAAGTTTATTTATAAAGTACAATCATTTTATAAATTCAAAATGGTGCACAATAAATGTGGTTTGATATAATACAAACTCTATAAATATAGTAAGTTCAAAGTTATTCCCTAACTAAAGATAAATACAAAAACCATATGATGCTTTTCTCTTAAACCAGAATTAGTAAAATTCATGTTGATAATTTGGTAGAACCAACAGTAAGATAAAATACCCATGTAACAACCAGAGATATCATATTAATTTTACATGCAAGTGGCATTAACCCTTTGGCAGAAGAGAGTGTATCTGATAACTTTTGAGTCTGAAAATAATGGCTAAACACTGGATTGATTAAGCACATATGTAGGATGGCAGGCGATGACTGAATTTCACACACCAGATGTTTTCGGTCACACTATACACATGAGTGAATTTGCATTACATCATATACATAGGCTGTAAGTGTAATTTTCTACTACAAAAGACATAGGTATATACTGAATTCTCTGTTTCTTGCATCAGGGATGGACACAGTAACATTCTTGATATTAATGTTATTTTTTAATAATCCTTCCCATTGTGAAATAACATATTACATGACAGTAATAGCACAAAGAAGGGTTGATTCGGAAAACAAAGTGGTCATGGCTTTATTATAGTCTTTCAGGTCCAGCTCACCTTCCCTTAAGCCATTGCTCAGTTCTCAGTGAACTGATTTAATAAATCCTATCACCTTCTCTTTCAAATGTTGAGAATATGTATTGGACAGAATCTTCAAGGGTAAATGTAGTTTAATAGATTTTAAAGTCTTCCCCGAACTCAAGAAACAGAGTTCTTCATTTGTCTTTCATGCCCTGACTCTTAAGACTTCTACGGAGCATATCAAGTATGTGTGCGTGTGTGTGTGTGTGTGTGTGCTTGTGTTGAGATGGAGACACGTATAATATGAAACAACTTGATAAAATTGTAAACAACTTGGTAATAAAGTAAAATGATGAGTCTATCAATCCACTTGTTTAACAGTGTTTTATTGTCTTGGTTTGAAAAAAATATCTACATTACCTGTTAAATCCTATAATAAAGTCAAATTAAAAATACAACATGAAGTAAAATAAAATTTAGTAAACCTTAAGTTATTCCCATTCATTGACCATTCAATTTAGACTATTGTCCAAATCCTATGTGGAGCATTTTTTAGAATATTATTATTATTTTCCTTTTGTCCTTTTTTGTCTTGACTGTGTCAGTGTGTTAAGATCCAATGATCTGGAGATTATTTATTTATTTATTTATTTATTATTTCTGAACAAATAAGACTTGCAAAGACTTGCAATAAGAATTGCAATGTAAGGGACATAGAACATTGATTTGCCTAGAATTTTTTGGCCAGGTGTCCATTCAGAGTATATAATCAGCAAGCCAGGTAAATATGGAAGGAAATCCAGCAGGCTGAAAAGAGATTGCATCCCCTCTCACACTAAGCTTAAGGTCAATATCACACACTGCCAGACAAACGATCCTTATCCCTCATAGAACACGGTACAGGAACTTTCTTGACTTGGGGTTTTCAGAGGTGTATTAGATACAATACCTTGAAAGTTAAAAACAAAATAGAGAATTTGGAAAAACACAAAGCACAACACAGCAAAACTTGGAGATAATTAATAATCAAACCACTATTTAGCTTTTAGAACAGTGCTAAATACTGCAGATTTGCACAAACACATATTTTGGCATGAAATATCCAGGTGACCAAGAAAGATAAAGATTGGCAGTTGGGATCTGTAACATTATTTCTTTTCTCCCCAGTATCTGTGTGTTTGTGGGCAAAGTACTTAACTTATTTGGGTCTCAATGATTTGATACATATATGTTAAAACTTCAAAAATCTAGAAATATAAACCTATATGTAAAATATTTCTAAGGACAGTCTAAATGATAGTTTTGTTAAATAGCTAATACCACAAAATTATATTTAAAAACTTCAAAAATCAAGAAGCCTTCTTTTAAATATTAAATATTCAACTAGTTGTTGGTACACAATAGTGAAAAGCAGCCACTGTTTTTATATTATTATTTATCCACCCCAAATTATAGTCAAATACTTAAATATCTATAATTTCAACTATAAGAATATGGTAAACTTTTCTTCAAACAGTATGAATATTATTCAAAAATATTTTACTATTTAAAGTTCAGTTTTGTTCAAAAGCTAAGGGAAAAAAATGTTTGGCTTAACACAAATGATAATGCCAGAGCACACACACTAATTGAGAAAAAAAAAAAAAAAGAATGGTGCCTCTAATCTCTGAAATTGTTGAAATCAGTTAAGTCATAGTCTGTTTGATGACATGTGAAGTTCAGTTTGTAAAATAAAATCTGAATTATTATTATTTGCATTCCTAAGAGAGGGACCATCCTTTTCTTTCAGTGTCATGTCCCATGGTTTTTATAATTGTCTTTAGACGGAAGTTGAGCATTGATGTAGCAATCTTGTCCTCCTTGAAAATTGCTTTGCATAGCCTAGCAAGAGATCTAATTTTCAGAGGCAGGAAAGTAACAATGGAAGCTTATCAAATCAAATGTGACAAAGTCCAGTGTCTTTAATGACAACTTTATTTAATATGGTTTATAGTTTCTAGAAATTATGGTTTTCTCTCCTGAACAATCTTTGGCTGAGTCAAAAGCAATCTCTTATTTGCACGTCTTGAAAAAATGGTAATAGACATTGGCACTATTCTCAATCTTTGAGATGTTTAATTTAATCTTATTCAGTATTATAATTTTCTTCAGTCTTTATAACATTAGATGTGGTTAAAATGAGACGTTTAGATGCTGAGGAATACATTTTTAGAAGGATCTATAAAAATATGCATATATATTTTATCCACCTATGCATACTTATTAAATATACATAAAAAGAAAGCTAATAACATAAAATGATAAAAGAAAAAGAAAACATTAACTATGGAAGCTAATTGAATTACTACAATTTAGTATGCAGTTTGAGTTTCCTGAAACTTAAAATAAGAAAACTGGCAGATCAATTACATAGCTTATTATCAGAAAGAAGCATTCCAATTACCCATGAAAGAAACAATTTTTATGGTTCTTAAAATTTCTTTGTACAAATATTTTCATGCATATATCTTTAAAACTTTCCATAGATAAATACATCAATGACATATAATCATATGTGTTAATTTTTTCAAAGTCTCTCTCTTTTTCTTTTGTCTAGCTTCCTCTCTTCTTCCCCACAACCCTTAATATCAGTTAAACTGTGTTAGTTACCTAAAATACATTTTTGCATATTTCCTTAATTTGCATGTATGAAAGTATAGAAAGATTTAAGATCAGTATTAACCACACAAAACTGGTATAAAACTACCAAAAGTTCATTAATTACCATTAATTAACAATAATAATTAAGTATCATTAATCATTAATAATCACTAAATCAACTAGTATATATCTATCTTTGTTTTGCTTTGTTCTGTTTTTAGAGAGGGAGAAGGGCAGAGGGAGAGAGAGAGAGAGAGAGAGGATCTCAAGCAGGTTTCATGCCCAGCACAGACCCTGACACAGGCTAAAAATCACAACCCTGAGATTACAACCCAAGCCAAAATCAAGAGCCAGACGCTTAACTGACAGAGCCATCCAGATGCCCCAAATCTATCTTAAAGTTAATATATTATTGATACACAATTGTTAGGTAAATATTATGAGTACTAAATTTAGTGTATTTCAGAATATGTTTCCAATCATCATTTAAGTGAGATTTTGATAGAATTGATAGTTAAAAATTATGCTATATGATAGAGGTTGGTATTCTAGACTTCTCTTTAATAGAAGGATAGACTCATATTTAAAACAAGAATATTAAATAGTATAATTTAAATTCTATTATGAAAGTTTTAAATCCTTGTCTTTTTTTTCCCCACAAAGAAGTGGATATTTTTTAGTTTCATCAAAGAAAGTATATGGAATAATGCATCTAATAGTGATATGGCAGAGAATATAAAATGCAAACTTATGTATAAAAGCTATTATATTTATTAATTCTTTCTGGAATATGTAAATGTACTTCTTTAAGGAATGATACTTAGAAGTTGGACATATTTCCCGTTTTGTGTGGTGTGGGGATGGGGGAAGCTAAAGCTACGTTCCCCTCATTTTTCATTCCTGTTCCTTTCTCCCTCCTAATTCCTTTTCTACCCCTTTATCCTCCTTTCTTCGCTATCCCCAAAAGCCAACAAGATAACTGAGGCAGGGTTCAAGTTAAAAGAAATATATGTTCATATAATTATGTTACTTTAATTATAATGTTTGGCCGTTCTCATATCTATTAGGCATAGCTTTAAGCTTTTTATAATAAGTATGGATAATTTTTAGTGCATTTAAACTATATTCTAGGGCGCCTGGGTGGCTCAGCGGGTTAAGCCTCTGCCTTCGGCTCGGGTCATGATCTCGGGGTTCTGGGATCAAGCCCCACATCGGGCTCTCTGCTCAGCAGGGAGCCTGCTTCCCCCTCTCTCTCTGCCTGCCTCTCTGCCTTCTTGTGATCTCTCTCCCTCTCTCTCTCAAATAAATAAAATTTAAAAAAAATGTTAAACTATATTCTAAAAATAGTTCACCATTTAGAAAAATATTAGATGTACTAAACAGACCAAAATACTTAGATTAATTGTCTAAAATTTTGAAATCAACAAGTCCTTTCTTCAAGAGCTTTGTAATCAGAAAGAGTCATGATGCTATGTTTGAGAAATAATTATTCACTATAATCTAACAGCATTCCATTGAACTAATATTGCTTCTCTGTGACTGACAGTTTATTCTGTATTACATAAACACATCTATACTCCACATATTCTTCCAACTTCTCCTGGTTTCCTGTGACTCCATTACCATCCCTTAAATTAGTTTTGCCTAAGGTTTAGTCCTTGGTCTTCCCTTTCCACTCATATTTTTTAGCTCACCTGAAAATTATTTCAAATACTACCAAATACCACTTGCATGTTAATGACTACTTAAGGTGCTATTTCCAGGTGAGACTCTCTCTTTAGGGTCACAATGACCATGGGACAGCCTCATCAAAATCAAATAAATAAATAAATAAATATCTGTATATGTATAATAATTTTCACCCTACCATGTCTTTTAGTATAGATATAAACATATGTTTATATAGATATAAACATAGATAGATATAAACATATATAAACATATAGACATAAACATCTTTCTTTTTTATTCTTTTTCTTTGTGAAGGGCACAATATTTTTCTAAATCATCCAAATCATAAACTTGGCAGTTTGCTGTATTTCTCACTCTCCTTACAGCAATCTCCACCCATTGCCACCTATAAGTTTATCTCCTTATACCTTGCTTACCTGATCTTGCCCATATCCAGTGCTTCTATCTTAGTTCAGGCAATAACTTTGCTTGAAGCCACCATCTCAGCTTTCTAAGTGTACATGCCTGTATTCCCACATCACTCATATATTGTGTACACCTCTATCAGAGTGATTTTCTTCTGATGTAAATGTGATTATATCATTCCCTCGCTTGCCATCATTTTATACCTTTCTACATTCTCATTCAGGGATTGGCCAACTATGGAGTGTGGGCCAAATTCAGATTTCACCTGTTTTTGTAAACTTTTGTTGGAATGCTGCCACACCCACATATTTGTATTAGGTATATAGCTGCTTTAGCTCTTATAATGGTAAAATTGCATAGCTGTAACAGAGACTGGTATACAGAAGTTCAATATCTAGACTTTAATAAAACTTTATGACCCTGCCTGAAATACTAAATACTAAATTCTCTGCTGTGTATCTCCGTTGTTTTTAATACCCTATGCAATAGCTATCTGTATACACACTGATATAAATATATTTCAGCACAGCAATATCAGTATAGGGGAGCCTGTGTGGCTCAATTCGTTAAGTAGCCAACTTCATTTTGGTCCATGTCATGATCTCAGGGTCGTGAGATAGAGCCCTGCATCAGGCTCCCTGTTCAGTGGGGCATTTGTTTAGGATTCTCTCTCCCGTTTCCTCTGTCCCTCCCCCTGTTCTCTCTCACTCTCACTCTTTCAAGTAAATAGATAAAAATCTTAAAAAATTTCATTATATACACTGATATAAAGTTATATATGTAACTTCATGTATATGATACACATATATGTCTAACTTTACAATTCAACAAATGAGAAAACTTTTGTTCAGCTATTATGATTCTCTTTTGCCTAAAATACACATCACACTTCTCAGGCTGCAGCTCCAACCTTCCACTTCTTGATAAGTTAAAAGATCACAATCTTTTAAGAATGCAATCAATTTTTCACCTTGTCTGAAATTCTAATCCCAGGGTAAATGAATCCCTCTATGTCTTGTGTCCTCTTTGTCTCCCTATGTCCTGTACACTGTTATTTTTCACATATAAGATGCCCTCCCTTTGTTTGTTCACACGTGGTCTTTATCACTCTTCCCACTACTCTGCACAGAATGAGGACATATACTTTATTCTTTGTATTATGTCCCATATGTAATTCAGCACATTTCATATAGTCAGCACTCAGTAAATGTGAGTGGTGTGCATGCATACATGAATGAATAATAATAACTATATATCTTTTTGGGAAAAAAAATATTTACTTGAAGAGGAGAGCTAATCTGCATCCATGTTACTAGGAAGTTGTTATTTCTTATCTTATTTTCTCCATATACATTTTTATTTTGTCAAAGTGGAAAAAAAAAAGTCCTGAATCAACTTATTTTTCAGATTCCATTGCATTCTATACTATATTCTGCTTATCTTCAGTACTGTTTCCTTTTTGTTTTCCTCTTAGTAGGTTATATTGACTTATTGAAATAAAAATCTACTCATCTAATTCCTTTTTTTAATATATTTTCTTCCTTTTTGAAATTGATTTCTATCTTTTTTTTTTTTTTTGGACAACTTTCATTCCAAGAACCTAACTTTATTCAAGTCTAATCATAGCCTTGGCACTTTTGTTTCTCAGAGAACATATTACTGAATTTGCTGCTGAAAACAAATAAACAACATTTCTGTGGAAATTATGGAGTTGTAGAACAATGCTTTAGTATCTCACAATTGATTTTGTTTCCACTGTACATGTCTGTGTAGGAAATATAGAAAGATGCCCTATTACATTCTCTCAGTTAATAACTTTTTCTTCTCTGTATTGTTAGCTAGATATTTATTTCTTTCATGATAAAGTGAGAAAAGATAGATTGAGGATGGAAGTAAAGATATTGTTTAAAACAATACAATTTTAATTGAATATTGTACAGGCAAGGGGATGAGATCATACAACTGCATTGATTTCTGCTGCTTTTATTATGTATCTGAATTAAAAAATAGGTTTGCCCTATACCACATTAAGACAACTTTGGGTAAGAGCAAATTTGGTCATATCTTTTAACATATTTTAATTAACAGTATCTTGTTTTGGTAAGGAGAAAAAACATTGATTATATTTATCAAACTATTCCATACTTCTATTACAGGTAGGTAGGGAGACATATGTATATTATCTCTTCAAAAATATTTTATCTCCCATCTTATATTCAGGATTACATTTAAGGAATCAGAAACCAAATTCAAGAGAGTCAGTTCAAAGAATAAAAATGAAATATATATATGGTAAAGTATGACTTGGAAGAACCAGTGCAGATGTCAAATTATCCTTGACCGTACATCATACCTGAATACATGCATGCACACAGACCCACACATTTTCAGCAAAGTGTTTAAGACAGGTGTGCATTTAACAGCAACTCATTTAGAAAAAAAAATAAAACTAGAAAATACAAGCCTATCAATGAGCTTGATGTCTTTTTCAGTCAGTTATGCTGGATATCAAGAGCAGCGAAAATGACAGTGTGGCTCTTGGACGTGGAATGAGAAGAGAAATATATAAAAGAAAGTAAGGTGAAGATGAAATCAGTGAATGTCTCCCTATTCTTTCACTTTATACCTGTGAGATTATATTTGTACTTTTGACTTCCAGAATTGTAAGATAATAAATTTATGTTGTTTTAAGACCGAAAAAAAAAAAGGGAGGTAGTTGGGGACAAAAAGTGGGAACAAAATTCTAAGACCATTGAATTTCCTTTTGTAGATACTCCTTGTCTGTTGCAGTTTCACATCACTTACATATTTTAGTCCTACCTTCCATTTCCACTAGTGCACGTATCTGGAGTGTGTGTGTGTGAGTGTGTGAGTGTGTGTGAGAGAGAGAGAGATCCATGGGTTTCCTTTCAACCAAGAGGGGGACTATTCAGTATATTGTCAGCTACTACAATCTATAAGAAATCTTATTTCTGCTGTCTCACCTTGTTATTAGCAGTGGTCAGCCTAGCAACTGCTCTACCTTTCCTAGATCCTCATTCAATATCTCTTGATTCTGGTGTGTGTCTGGAGCCAGGTGTATGTGTGTGTGTGTGTGTGTGTGTGTGTGTGTGTGT